>PGWS01010415.1:0-15371 GCA_002896235.1 Cicer reticulatum
AAATACATTCTCGCTTTGAAAAATGGAGTTTACAAATGGAACCATCCAAAGTCGAAATATAAGGCAACAACTACCTTTTAGAAATGGTCATCTCCCACCTTTCTTTACTTTCATTGTGGGAAAAAGTGTCATATATATATGGCACGCAAGTGTAGTAGCAAGCTAAACCCTTCTAATCAGGCCAACTTGAGATAAGAGAAATTAATTGCTATGATAATTGAGATCAACCTTGTTAGTGGATTAGATGGATGGTGGATAGACATTGGCGCCTCACACCATGTTTGTTCTGATCGTGCTATGTTTAAAACATACACTGCTGCTGAAGATAAGAAAATGTTGTTAGGAGATTCCTACACCACTAATGTTGTTGGTATTGGAAATGTGGAACTAATATTCAACTTTGGAAAGACCTTAATTCTGAAGGATGTCATTCACACTCTAAAAATAGGGAAGAATCTGGTTTCTAGGTTTCTTATCAATAAGGTATGGTTTACTCAGTCTACAGAAGGAAGAACGAAGAACACATGCAAAATTCACCATCACACGCGTGCACGTCTCCATCCGGCTCGACTCAGCTTACGCTTGGGTCTTGTCTTTGGCTTTGGCTTTGGCTAAGTGGTGTATTATTTTTTAGTATATGAAAAATTGATAAATTGTTTATTTATTTAATATTAAATGAATGTTTGTGTTTTTATCTCTGATTGATATGTTAATTACGTAATTGTTCACCGGTTCAATATTTGATCCAGTCTTCCTTCCTGCATTTGTGCGTCGGTTATTTCCCGGTCCAAACCCTAATCTTAGGTCTCACACATCTGTTGTTGTTCGGTAAAAAACCTAGATCAAAACCCTAAGTCCAGAGCACACGTTTTGATGGTCTTATTGTCATATTACGAGTGGTCTTAGTGTCATATTACGAATGACATTCATTCGACTGCTATATTGATGGTGTAATTTTAGAACGATTTTCTATGGTGCAATAGAACTCCAACACATATGAGCTGTTTTATCCTGGGGACTTCATGGTTGATAGTCTCCCTTACACAATTTGGACAATACCTCGAAACGCCTTAAAGAGAGCGACCTAGTTCGTGACTCAACCCAATAATATTTTTAGTAGCATAAATTACTTTTTCAAAATTTTTTCGAAATTAAAAATTAACACATTATTAATACAACTTACAATCAATTTTATTAGAAAAATATTAATTAATCATAAAAAGTTTCAATATACGAATAAAATACCAAGTAAATAAATTAATTTAAAATAATATAGATTGGTTATATTAATTTGAAATATTTAATAATTAAAAATTAAATGATAATATGCACTTGTCATAAAATTAAATTAATTTTATTTATTCATAGATTATCTTGCATTAGAGTAAAATAACTGATTAAGAGAAGTATTTTTGATATAGTGAGAATTGAGCAAAAGATAACAAAAAAAGTTGAAAGTCGAGAAATATCTGGCAACTTGTGAAGTAACGTGGAGTTATTAAATTATGGAAGAAAAATAATTTGGTTTAAATTGAATAATGATTCAGAATTATTCTCTTATTTTTAAAGTCGACATTTTAGTTATTTAAAATAAATTTTAAATTAAAAAAATAATAATTTAACATATTTTTAATAATGTAACATATAATTTTATGATATATAATATTTTTATACCATGATATATAATTATATATATATATATATATATATATATATATAATTCATTTAAATGTATTTGATTATTCATACGTCAATTAACAAATATACAAAAAATTAAGTTTTTATTGTATTTTGGTTCTAATTTTATTGGTGTAATATCATATTTACGCTATTAAATATTTATGTTATTATTTTTTAAATTAAAAAATAGATAGAAAATTAAAATCGTCGACTTTTATATAATATATTAATTTCGTAAATCAATATAAAATATCAAGATTAAAAATGTAAATAATTTCTATACATAACAGTGATTAAAGTAAAATTAATATATTTTTACACTCTCGTGATGCATAAAATGTAGCACGGGTGGTTCGAATTTGGAAGTCAGTTATTATTGATACAAATTGTGCAACAGATGCCTGTCACTTTGTTATACAGTTGTCCTTCGGGTAGTTTTGCCGGAGCGGAGAGGAAAAAGACTGGTCACAATAATATTCAAATTATATCACAGTTTGTTTTTTTTTGTATTTATTGGTTATTTTATTTAATATTTGGCGAGTTTTTTAGCGTTTAGACTTTTTTATTGGTTTAATTATTATATAAAAATTTGTTCTAAATATAAATCTATATTATCCAATTTATTTTTCTATGTTGTTATTTGTGTCGTTATTTAAAAAAAAAAATATTACTATATTATAACACGAGACGAGAGTAAAGTATATATGATCTGATCTGATCGATGTTTGAATAAATTACTTCAGTGTATAATGATAAATTTTATATGAAATGTAATCTTAAATAGTCGTTACAATATTCATCTAATTCGTGTAGCATCTTTGTTGTATATATGATCCAATAATATTATCAATAATATTTTAGTAATCTTGAAAATGTAAAATGATTCTATAATGTTCAAACAAAATGAGTTGTACAGTAAGTCCAAGGATTTAGTGGTAAAAAGTACTGAATCTAATAGGCAGCGGTTGTAGTAACCTTTATTTGTAAATATTTAATGAGTTTTAATGTCTTTTATATCGTGAAATTAGAGTCTCCTCTTTTCATCTTATATTTAATCATAAGAAAAAAAAATCAATTGTATTGTCCATAAATTCTGGACTAGACATAATTTCTTCGCTCTAAATTTATTGCATGAAAAAAAAAAAAAATCAGTTGTCGGTAACCTAAATTCAATTGTTCGGCAAATTAACTTTTTATTAATTAGTTTTTTATTTAAATCTCTATAAATATGTTTTCTAAATATTTTGAATTTTTAAGTAATAAAACTGAACTTTAAGCAAAAATGTATTAATGCATTATTATCAATGATGACACCATAATAATAATAATAATAATAATAATAATAATATAATAATAATAATAATAATAGTAATTATTAGTAGTCTTTTATGTTAAAAAAATTACACATGCTCCAACGGTCATTTAATTTAATTTCAGATTAATATTTCAGTCATTATTTTATTATTTTTGATTAGTCTTTATTTATTTAGTAATAATTTTATCATATATCTTAAATGTCAATAAATTATACATTTTTTTCTAAACTTAGAAATTCATCAAAATCTTTAAAACAAAATCTAAAACTTTATATTATTTCAAGAACAATTCATGTATATCAAATGCATATTTTCATCTCCAATAACATCAAATAAATAATAAAAATATGAATTTATTTGAAAATTTAAGTTACGAATTTGATGAAATTTGATTTTATATTAAAGATGATAATTAATTTTATGGATTTTGTTTGAAAATTTTGATGAATTTTTGTAAAAAAAAAATAATAACATTGTTGACATTTTAAAAACATAAAAGATCCAATTTATTAATTAAAATTAATCAAAGACTAAATTAAAAAGAAAAAGAAAACATAAATAATTAAAATATTTATATAAAATTAAAGAAAGGGATCACGAGAGGCAATTATTCTTTTAAAAATAAAAATATTTATAAAATAAAGTAAATAAAAATGGAAATAAATATTCTATAAGGAACATATGGCTATCAATGAAATATATCATATGTTATTGGCTTTTTCATTCCAACACACCGTAATGTCTTTGAGTTGTAGACGACTCATGGCAATTTACCACAGTTTAAGCCCTTTGGACTTTATATCATCAAACTAATTCTGGACCCGATTTTCATACGGAATTTGGCCATATATTTGATGTTTCTGAGCCACACATTTCATGTTATTAGTAAAAATAATAAATCGTGTTTTAATTTTATCTCTACAAGATTCTTTTTTTAAATGAAATCTTTATCTCTACAAGAGAAAATCAAAATTTGATCAGTTTAATTTTTCTTCAATGGAGTAGTGATTTTTTGTAATATACTACCTAATATGATATATTTTTTATTTGTTTTCTATTTATTAATATGTTTTCAACAATTAACACTTACCTATTAAGGATAAATAGTATATATTTTTTAATTAATAAAATATATGATATTATTTTTATACATATTTAGTAATTTTCATTATAATTAAATTTTGAAATAAATAATTACTTTATTTTGTTCTAATAACTTTATTTTCTTATTCAATAAACACGATTACCCTAAATAAAACATTATATTTTCCCTCTTAAATTTATTGGGTTCACTGCTCTGAATATAAAGTAGGGTTTCAAGAAAAGGATCATGGTGAATATATTCTTTCTTCTGAAAGAAAAGATCGTGAATATATAGAATACATTAATTTTTAGAAGAAAAAAAAATACATTAAATTTTTATCATAAAAAATACATTAATTGATTGGGATATGATGTGTTCTGATTCCATCACAATTTATTTATATTAATCGATTTGGCCCTTTAAGTAGCCAGATTTTACCCTCGCACTACCTATTTGAATTCATTCCTGAAAAATCCAATTCAATTTCTGTGACTGTTTATTTCCATTTTTTGCTGCTTACACGACAAAAATAATGTCAGCAAAAACTTTCTAGATATATCTTCTTAATTTGGAGTTTGATTGTGAATTAACTAAAGTCTAATTAAATATTATTTTTATTAAATTTGGTATTTTTGTCAAGTCAATTTTGACTACATTTAATTAATTACTTTAAACTCAAAGGTTTAGTTAATATAATTCCAATTTATGAATGGATATGAATTATATAAGTACATAAAAAATGATATTTTAAACATAAAAAATAACATCATTCTATTTATAAAAAAATTAAAAAATAAAGACAAATAATTTTTGTACGCATGCCTTTCATATGATTTTTAAATTTAAACGGCAAATACCACAATGTGACGTAACGCTAAACAATGTTAAACTTTATGAATTCACATAAGATAATTAACAATAAAAAAAAATCAAACAAAAAAAAAAACCAAAAAAAAAAAAGAACTTTATTAGTTCACACGGTTCTCTTGACCAAAAATCCACCATCGTGGACCTTCAAGACAGGCGCACACACATGTTATGATATATATATGCAGATAGCAAGGACATGAATTTTCATTCTTCAGTGATAACAAACAAAATAGGAGTATTACAAAATCTCAGTTAGTCACTATAGTTCATTCATACTGTTGTTTCCAAAACATTCAAGCTTGGGGAGTAAGATGGTCATGCCCATAGCTTGTGTCTTAGTAATCGCTCGGTGACTGCATCAATAATAATAATTTTTCTTTCACTCTATTTTTTTTCTTAAATATATATTTGGTTTTACGGCAAAAGGTCAAAATCACATTGAATTATTGCGATTTTTCAAAAACTGTTATAGTATTATTACTCTCCAGATCCCAGCAGTAGTTTTTGCCAAAATTATGCGGCTGCTGGCTCATCGTGATTTTGTGAATCTCTAATCCCAAAAGCAAACAAACACTAGCTGTATATAGCAGCATCACATAATATTTACATTACTTTGGTCTACAGTCTCGCCTTAGTGATACAGCTGCAGAGGCTGTGAAACAATTGCTGCCAAGTTATGCAAACAATGACTTGGCAAGTGTGTGTTCATGGGCTGATCGTGTGAGATTTTATCTTCACTGGACTGCTCCTTTGCACTTTGCTGATTCCCCTGATGGTCTTTGCAACTACCAGTATAACAGTAAGTTCATTTTTTTCATGCTCTGCTTTTACTTTTGCCATATGTATTTGCAAAACTAAGGAATTGAATTCTTTGTTGTCACTTAATCTTACACCTCAGCCGTTGGATGAATATTAGACAATTCATATTTTGAGTTATATTTTAAAACCTTTTCGATGAAATTAAAATACAATTTGTCTGGTTTTTATGAAACGGCCCAGGTTCCTTGACCGTGTGATTTATTGTCTGCATAGGTCTAAAAATCTAAAAAAATGAATGGATTGGAATCCAATGCTTTTTAAAGTGAAATAAATGATGGCAAGGCTAGGATAAAATGGTTTTGTATTGTACTTAACATTTGTCTAAACATTGATTTAGGGGATTGCATTGATCAGAATGGTGAAAAAGGAAGATGTGTTGTGGGAGCAATTAACAATTACACCACACAACTTCTTGACTATGGCAAAGACACTCAATGTAAGCCCTTGCTATGAGCCTACTATTCTCATTGGATTTTTTCTTCTTCTTCTTCTTTATATCACCTCTCATTTGCTTACTAAACAAATTCATTTTTCACATGGGGAAATCAAATCACAATATCAGATAACCTCACACAAGCCCTTCTTTTCCTTTCTCATTTTATGGGAGATGTCCATCAGGTACATATACATAACAATAACAAAGCTTCAAGTTTATATTTCAACTTGAAATTTAGTTACATAATGCTCTTTTTTGCTTGGTTTATTTGCAGCCTCTACATGTTGGTTTTACCTCCGACAAGGGAGCAAATTTAATTAATGTTCATTGGTACACAAGGAAGCAAAAATCTTCACCATGTGAGTGACCTCCATTCTCATCACCATCAGCTACTACAAAATAATCTATTTCACTATATCTACTGGACTGACTAATTTTGTAAATCATAGGTTTGGGATCAGAGCATAATTGAGACAGCAGAAGAAAGATTCTATGAATCTAACAGAGATAACTTCGTTAGTGCTATTCAAGAGAATATCACGGTATTTAAGAAAAGTCTTATGCTAATGTTGCGGCGAAATTTTACACCTCTAATTCCTGCCAACTTTTTTTGTTACATCCATGCAATCTTGCAAGGATTTTACTATGGAAAATACTTATCAAAGTTTAATGTTTACTTCAAAAATTTTTATCTAATACAGAAAACATGGGCGGATGAAGTTGACAAATGGGAAGCTTGCAGTTCTGATGAGACCACATGTCCAAATATGTATGTCCCATTAGCACTTATTATTACATGTTTAGTTTGAAAATATTTGAATGGCAATTACAAATTTACAATTCTTCCAAAGCTATGTATTTAAGTTGGATAATTTTGTAGATATGCATCTGAAGGTATTAAGGCAGCCTGTCAATGGGCATATAAAGATGCCCCTGAAGGTTCTGTATTAGAAGGTACGATAAAATACAATACCCTGCAAATTATTACTTCATATCACGTTTAAATTTTCTCATTGTATCATGAAACAATGCCGTGCAGATGATTACTTCTTATCACGTTTGCCGATAGTCAATTTGCGATTAGCTCAAGCAGGAGTACGATTGGCGGCAACCCTCAATCGTATTTTTCAGTGAACATCTTCTTATGTAATTTGTTGCTGTCAATTATCAAATGCATTTACCGCATATTAAATGAGAATAAAGTTTCTGTATTACGTACCCTGTGGAGGTTTCCTATCGTTTTGGCCCTCAACCGGTTGTGTCCCATCCAATCCCAAAAAAATAGGGATACAACAATAAAAAATGACTGAGACAATGTAGAAAAATATCACGTTACCCATTCTATTTGTTGTTTCATTTTAAATTACTTTAAAAACAAATAATTATTTATATTATTATTAATTTATTTTATTTAAAATAAATTATCAATCAATTTACTAATTTAGTAACTTAAATTTATAAAACAATGTAAAAATGACTTGCTATGAGTTACTTTATGTTTATTTTTTTTTCTTCTAAAAAATATTTAAAGAAGACTATTTAACATCTCATTTTAAGACCAACCCAATCTCATCTCTATATTGTTTTGTCTTATTAACACGCAATTCATCAAATTTGATCGGATTAATGATAAGTTAAAATCTAAAAATTGACCTAGTCAAATGTTGGGATCGGATAAAGGAGACGTCAAATCCGACTTAACAATTCCTTTACACACCCCTAATTGAGAGCATTATTTGATTCACTCGGTTGTCTTATTTCATGAATATTATTAAATTTGAGATGTCATGTGTGATATTGTATACACTAAAAACAGATTACAAAAATACCTTACAAAAACAAAGGGTACACGCATTCGATTGTCCCATTTTGATGTTCGACATCATTTCTCAAAAATATGCTTTGTTAGAAAATAAAAAAATAAACTGTTATTTGGTCACTTATGTCTCAAGTGTCCTCCTTGTATTGAAGGATTTATAATATACAGTTATACAGTCAGAGATATTCTGTTGATACATTGACATGTTTGAATTGAACTTTGATAATTAAATCCACAACATAGTAACTACAACCAAACAACAAATGAAAATGGCTAGGAATTCAAGAATTGGATTCTAAAAAAACAACACTTAATAAGAAATAGGAGATAAATATCTCCACTAAGGATTTCCCCTTCCCAATAGAGTGAGTTACTACCCTTTTTACAACTTTACAAAATTCAAAAGATATTCCAAACTAACTACATAGCTCCATATTTATACACAATAGGCCTAAGAGCCTCATAACAAACTAACTATTAGTAACTGATTGCACTCATCTAAGTCCCAACACACATAACCAAGGATCATTAAATGGTCCAAATAAAAAGCCAAAGATGGAGGAAAACATGGTTTTGAAAAAGATTGGAACAGCCGAGACATGAATATATCTCAAAACTTTAAGGTTTGACCAGTTTCTCTGCCACCAAAAAAAGAAGCGCCAAAGGAGGAATCTGAGTCTCATTATGCAAAGCTACCCTATTTTCAACAGATTTACTTTTTTCATTTTTCTTGTTTTCTGTTAGAAATAGCTTTTACATAATATGATGTACAAAATTCAATCGCATGACTACCAATTTGGTGTACAATGCATTGACAAATCTGCAAAAATGGGTCAAGAACCATACCCCCATATACCTCCAAGCTAAACAAACTATTCTGTATCAGATATGAAACTCCTAGCATTAAATATGAATTTGCACCAAGTATCATGGTCATGAAAGATTAAATATTCCAACTATGTTGGCACCCCTAATCCTCCAACTATCATTTGCACAACTCAAAGGATGGAAAACACAAATGTTAAAAACTGTATACTTTGCTTTAATGTAAAATGTCATAAGCATTCCCAAAGGACAGGCAACCCTGTGAAATGGAATTTCGTAATTAATTTAAATTGTATAATATAACTTCTGTTATCTTAAAAAGCTAAGGATCTCAATTGACCGTCCTTCCGAAGAAAAGAAGGAAGCAACCAGTTAACGCCTCCTGGTCTAATAACAACCAACCAGATTTGTCAACTGTTATAGAAAAGTCACGGCTTTCAAATTAAGATTTTAACTAGATTTTTCCGGTATAAACAAAATGTGGCAGTACAATCAAAATGGAAATGAAAACCACTCAGCAAAAAAAAAAACAGAGATAATGGTTTGAAGTCATTATGACAGAATAACAAATTAATAATAACAATCATATATGCTTACCTTCCAAGGACAACCCATGAGGCAAGGGATTGTAACTGCACCAGCAACAACACTGAGTTCACAAAATATGAATTCCCCGAAAGAGTTTTCAGCCTGATATTCAAATTTAAACCCATGTTAGGCAGCCTGAAATGCTTTTGTGGCTGATTTTAATAGCAACTCAGGGATAAAGAATAAAACATGTCAACCACGCTAATGAAAGAAGCTTCCTATGGTTCGTGAGAATAATCAAGCATAAAATATTTGGTCAAATAATGTGCAACTTTTACAAATAGAATGAATTATATAACCAATAGAGGGAGCATACATACCATTCTAAATCATGCCAGATGGCATCAAAAGTGAATATAACCCATACATTAGGAGCTTTTTCCGAGATACCCCAAGAGGAATGTACATATACCTGAATTTCTAACCAGTCAAATTTAAGTTATGATTTCTGGGAAAAACTAAATGGAAAATCAAGGTAAAAGAATTGATTGTACCTCACAAGCCACTTGTTAAAAGAAAGCATGCCAATTTTTCGAAAAGCCTTCCAAGTTGTGGCAATTTATTAATACATTTTGGCATATGTTCTAGAGTCTCATTCCATTCACCGCAAAACAATTTCAAAGTAATGATTTTCTTCACAAATATACGTGGATATTTATGCTTAGATGCTTAAAAACCAAGTAACATACCAGTGACCCGAACCTGAAGAAACGCCAAATCAGTAAAAAAAATTAGCCTTGAAGTTTAAGACCTGAAACAAATACATAATAAAAAAATGAAAAAAATACTATGCTAACCTAAATTGAAAGTATAATTACCAAAATATAACAACCACTGCCACAAAGCCTTAGTATCTCACTAAGTGGATTTGGCGTAGTGATTGGTCAGCTCAAAAGATGAGGGTGCCCAAACAAGCACGTATATACATTTAACAGTTGAGAATAATAAAAAAAAGAGTGCAGAAATTAAGCAGGAAATAACATATAAGAATACCCAACAGAAAACATAACTACATAAAAAAATAATGGGAGAAAATGTGAAAAAATAAATATACCATGAGAGAGTTGAAGGGAACGTTTGATGATATTAACATGAAAAACAAATGCATAAGTCACCAGAAAAAACAACTATTTCTTCTTCTACGGTGCACTTTGTCATTATAGTTGTCCTTGTTCATAACAGAAGTACTCATAATTAATTTGGCGTTATTAACTTATAAACCAATGTACTCTATCTAATTAGCACCTCAATTCCAGCTATTTTTGCAAATTAATTCAAGTTTATCCATGAAACTTAAATAATTGAACCAGAGACCTCCATATATAAATGTTGATTCAGGTACATTCCATTCTATGGTACTTTACAAACATACACTACTATAGCATAACACCATAGACTAAAGCATCAATTGCATGCAGTAGAAGCAATTAAACAAAACGCTTATTATTAGCCGTTGATCTAAATCTATGTTGTTAATTGCGTCGCTTTAGCGCCCAATCGGGGAATCGCGATACGGAGTGGACATCTGCAGTGACTCAATTCAATCTCTGGTGAAGGGCGGCTATAGCGGCCGGAAATCGTGCTGATATCTTATCAGATAAAATTTGATTAAAAAAATAAGGAAATCGTGAACGAGTGAGTAACTCCGATTCCGTTTGCCGGACAGTTGAGTTCAGTTGTTTCTGACACTACAAACTGCTAAGTGGATTGGGCTTAGTGAATGATGGATTTCTTCAAAACTAAGTGGATTGGGCTTCGGAGTAGAATCCCTTTTTTTCTTTTGACACAAATCCCTTTTGCATTGTTATTATAATAATATAAAATAGTAATTCCACTTCCAAAAATGTAAGAAATTATAGTTTGAAAAGAAAAGATTCCCCTATTATACAACTTTTAGTTCATCCAGTAATCTTGTTTCCAAAGTTAGTTATTGGTATTCATTTATCGTTATTTAATTACAGTAACTATTGTTAATAAAAAATACAAGAATGAATGTTATTGAACCTTTTTTATATATATATTTTCAATTGTTAACTTTTACTATGACTATCAATTTGATAAGGCTTAGTTTAAAGTGTCCTGGTTTTTAGCATTGTTTGTTATTTGATTTGGTCAAGTTTGTAGTCTAAGTTTGTTTCCTTAATTCTATCTAGAACGTGGGCTGTAGTATGTTATGGCACATTTGTTTTTCTATTTATTAGTTGCACTTTCACAAGGAATAAATGAGTAATTCCCAGAACTGTTATCTTTGCTTTCTCTTGAACTCTTGTTGCATCCAACAATTTGGCATCAGAGCTGTGACCTGAGAGATGGGTTCAGAAGCAAACTTTGCAGCAGCCTCCATTCCAAAGTTCGACGACGACTACGACCACTGGAGCATGGTCATGGAGAATCTCCTTCGATCCAAGGAGTATTGGGTTGTTGTCGAATCAGGCTACACAGAGCCAACGAGTAAGGATGGGATGACGGCAGCACAAATAAAAAACCTGGAAGAGATAAAGATAAAGGATTTGAAGGCTAAGAATTACTTGTTTCAGTCGCTTGACAAGTCAGTTCTGAAGACGATCACGCAGAAGGACACATCTAAACAGCTCTGGGATTCCATGAAGTTGAAGTGTCAAGGCAATGCTCGGGTGAAGAGAGCTCAGCTCAATCGTCTACGCCGTGATTTTGAGGTCTTAGCAATGAAGCAGGGTGAATCGATCACTGATTATTTTGGTCGAGTAATGACGGTTGCAAACGACATGAGGAATTATGGGGAAGATGTGGATGATGTCAAGATCGTTGAGAAGATTTTGAGAACCCTCACTGAGAAGTGGAACTACATTGTTTGTTCCATTGAGGAAGCCAAGGACATTGATCAGCTATCAGTGGATGCCTTGCAAAGTTCTCTGCTTGTTCATGAGCAAAAGTTCAAAGGAAGTGGAGAAGATGAGCATGCTTTGAAGGTAACTCATGAATGGAAGGGGACGAGGAAGAGCTGCTTTCCGAGGAGGTCGGGGACAAGGCAGAGGCAGGGGTAGCCAACCAAGGAGTAAGGAAACAGTTGAGTGTTACAAGTGTCATAAGCTTGGACACTTCCAGTACGCGTGCCAAGCAAACTATGCTGGTTTGGAGGAATCAGAAGAGATGGTGCTAATGGTGTATGTTGACACACTTGAAGATGATCGAAATGTTGAGTGGTACATTGACTCTGGGTGCAGTAATCACATGTGTGGTGATTCATCACTCTTCTGTGAGTTAGAAGAAGGGTTCAATAAGGTGGTTAGATTTGGGAATTATGCAAGTATGAACGTTGTTGGAAAATGAAGTGTTCGGTTGACTGTAAAAGGAGTAAATCACCTTGTACGTGATGTCTATTATGTACCCGGTTTGAAGAATAATCTTCTCAGTGTTGGGCAGCCGCAAGAAAGAGATTTGGTTGTACTAATGAAGTCAAATGAATATAGAATTTATCATGACACAAAAGGTTTGGTGTTCCAAACCAACATGAAAGCAAATCGAATGTTCGTGTTGTTATCAAGCATTCAATCAGCCAAAAAGGAAAGCAAGGAAGAATGCCTCCAAGCAACCACTGAAGATGTGGCTCACCTCTGGCACCGAAGATTCGGTCATCTCAGCTTCAAAGGATTGAAGACTATGCAAACAAAAGACATGGTGAGAGGCTTGCCAAGCTTCTCTGAAGGTGAAATTGTGTGCACTAATTGCTTGAAAGGGAAGCAGAATCGAGAAGTAATCTCAAGGAGAAGTACATGGAGAGCATCAGCAAAATTGGAGCTGGTTCACGCTGATATTTGCGGCCCAATTTCTCCATGTTCTGAGGGAAACAAGAGGTATTTCATTTGCTTCATTGATGACTATAGTAGGAAGGCGTGGGTATATTTTCTTGCTTATAAGTCAGATGCATAAATAGAGACCTATTAAATGCGATGAGATTATAATAATCGACTCTCAATATATTCATATATTATTATTATTATTATTATTATTATTATTATTATTATTATTATTATTATTATTATTATTATTATTATTATTATTATTATTATTATTATTATTATTATTATTTATTATTATTATTATTATTAACTAAATATATACTATCATATGATTCCGTAAAAAATATACACTATCATATTTTTTATTACTTTAACACAAGATACATTTTGTTTTCTATATACCCACAAATATTTACTAAAAATGTTACCCATATAAACATTAATAGTAAATATGTTATGGTAAAATGCTTCATCTCAAAAAACCATCCATAAAAAATACAAATAGAAACATATAAAAATCAAACCAATAGCAAAACATTCTTTAAACACATTTTTTTAGAGTACTCTTTCGTAGTAGTTGAAATTTATGGAAATAATGTTCCAACATTAGAGTTCACTTGGCGGCACGTTTGCATCACCAAAATCGGTTCTAAACAAGAAATTAAAAAGTCAGTTTAATAATACTCTTATTTTTATTAACTCCACAAAATCTTTTAGTTTTAAAAAGTATACTTTATATTAATGATACATTTATTTTTTAAAATTAATTTTGATTTTATTTATATAAAACTGGTAACTATTGAAAGAGGTGGATGTACATGATTTTTTAGGAAGAATTGAATATACAATTATATTGAGGATTATTGATTGAATTATATATATGTGTTTTCAGTTTGTAGAATCAATTACAGTTATGCATTTTATAAAAATTGGTAATTTTTTTTTCTTCTAAATATCCATATTATTTTATTGCCCTTTGAAATTTCTGATTCCGTATCCGGTTCACTACGCCAAAAATGACATTTAACAGCGCCCATTTTACAGCGCTTGCTAAACACAAGCGCTGTTGTAATTATATTTTAAAAATAACGGAACCTATTACAGCGCTTTTGATGCAAAGCGCTGTAAAACAAGCGCTGTAGTAGGTCATATAACGTTTGCGCATCACGTTATAAGGCTTTTACAGCGCTTGTCAAAAAAGCGCTGTAAAAGGAAGCGCTTTCGCGAATCAGTTACAACGCTTTTTTCACAAGCGCTGTAAAACACATGCGCTTTCATTGAATTTTAACTACCTATTACAGCGCTTTGTTCACAAGCGCTGTTAAAACACATGCGCTTTCATTGAATTTAACTACCTATTACAGCGCTTTTTTCACAAGCGCTGTAAAACACATGCGCTTTCATTGAATTTAACTACCTATTACAGCGCTTTTTTCACAAGCGCTGTAAAAATACATCTTTCAAATAATTAATATTAACGTTTGGAAACCCTCATATCCTCTACATCTTTCAAATAATTATATACGTTGGGAACCCCTAATATCCTCTACGTACTGTGCGGCCATCTACGTTGTCTAAGGTATTTTTACACATGATCTGTTATGTTTTGAAAATTGTCAAAAATTGTCAAAAACTCATACCACATGATCTGTTCTATTTTGAAATTGTTAGTTGATATTGGTTTCTTTTTAAACTGTGTTGATATGTTTTGAAAGCTTATTATTTTTGTTACTGCATTATATAGGTGGTATAATATGGATAGGAAATGGATTTCAGCCAATCGATTGTCAAAAGAGTAATGAAATTGGAGTGAAGGAGTTTTGTTGAGTTGCAGTGAAGAAGCAAAAGATCCAAATAGAGTAGTTTGTCCTTGTTTTAAAATGTTGTTTTGGAAAACGTGTTAAGAGATGAATTAGAAAGGACATCTAGTATGTAATGGAATTGATCAAAGCTACACATGTTGGATAAGACATGGTGAGGAAAAAAAAGGAAACATTAATTTTGAGAATAGTTCGACATATGCTTCAACTGACTTCGATACAGTCGGACCGAGTTGATGAGATTGCAAAAGCAGTTGAAGAAGATCTTCGAGATTGTCCTAAAATGTTTGAAAGTTTGTTGAGTGATGCAGAGAAAGAATTATATAATGGTTGTA
>PGWS01010420.1:0-10555 GCA_002896235.1 Cicer reticulatum
TAAAATCATCCTCAAACCCCACGACCCGGTCAGGTCCACAAATTTCCGGTTCAAACTCGACCCGGTTCATCACCATTACCCACCGTCGGTGGCAACCCAAGTTCATCATCGGAAGCTTCAACAAGTAACCCAAATTCATCTCCATCTCTCCGGAACCGGTCGTCTGAGTCGGGTCAACTTGACCCGAATTCAAACCCGGAGCTAAAATCTCATCTTCGAAGCTTTTCATCACTGAGTCAAGACCCATCACTGATTCACGCTCAGGAACATTATCTGTATCATCAAGTATATGAAAAATGTCATCTTGAAGTTGAACACCGAGTCAAAAACCGAGTTAAGACACGATTCGGCCAGTCAACTCGGGTAAGCTGACACTCTGACGAATTAACATCAGAACATGAGTTAACACGTCGAATCTTAGTCTCATGTGAGTCAACTCGGTGAGTTTCGGAATCGGGCAAGTCAGGTGAGTCTCCTGACTCGTCCCTAGCTCGCTTTCTCTTGTCGGTGGAATCCTCCATTATGAAAGTTGGAGAATAAAATGGGGAGAAAGAAAAGGAGAGAAAGAAAAAAAAGAAAAAAGTAAAGTGGGAGAGTGTAGAGAGAGAGAAAAAGAGAAGTGTTTGGGTGAGAGGAAAGAGAAAAGGGAGAAGGGTATATATAATGGTTGGAAAAGTGAGATAGGGTTTTGGTATCTTTAATTCGTAAATGACAGATAGTGACAGGCGCGTGCATATCGGTAAATAATAAAAAACAAAACTTATTCACGACATCTCGTTCTTTCTCACTTTTCCCTTTTTTTTTCTCTTTTTAATTTCATTTTCTTTTCCAAATATAATCTAAAAAAAGTTGCGTGTAATAATGTTAATTTCAAACAGTAATACTTTTACTATTAAATCAAATTAGAACAGTTTCTCTTAAACTGTGATTCTTGCACACATTAGCTTACTACTATTTTTTTTACGTATTTTATTTATGGATTTATATTTTTGAATAGTTATATAAGTGTATTTTTTTTATAGGGGATGTTAATATAGTGTTTTTGGACTACTTTTCCTAATTCATTATTTATTTGCGATTGTTGGTCTCTTTGACAAAATCCACCGTAGAAAAATTAAAGTTCTTTTTTTTTTATTATTTAACTATTTTTGATGAAGAATCCACAATATTTAATGGCCCCCGTATTTCTAACAATATTATTAGTTCGGTCAATATAAATAAATATATTTGACATGAAAAATATATTATTTTTTATCAAATCTTATCATATTACGTTTTTTTCTCCTCTATAATCACTTACTTGAGTGTCACAATGTTTGTAGATGCTACTTTACTTAAAAAGTACAAAAGCATTTTCGAGTATCAAAGTCGACCATCCAACTTAGATTCGTTCAGATTATTGGGCGTCGTATATGAGAACTAACAACGAGGCAACCCTAATATTGAGACAGTCCAACTATCGTTCCAAGAGAAACATCCTGAAATCAAGACCATTATGAGACGTGGTAAGGAATTTTCGGATATCAAAATCTCTAGAGAAACCTCTTCAAATGACATGTACGACATAATGAAATGGCTTTGATGAGCATATGGAGAACATTGAGCCACTTCGATTATTGCGACGCATAAGGATGCTAACACCAAAAGAAAGGATTGATTACGTGGTACAAAAGCTTACCTTAAAAATTCATTTGACATGTGGAACGAAACAATGCACACAGTTCAACACTAACTTTAAAGTGTCGGGGTAACAACCCAAAACGATTAAAATCTAGTTGACCGTAGTCTAAGGGAATGATGAATCCCTACGAAACTACATAGAACGCTTTAAACAAGGAAGCCATTCTTGTTAGGGAGGCTAACAAAGACATGAAGATGTTCCTAAATGAATGAGGGACTTCTTTAGGGTAGCTCATTCGCTAACGACATCGGCAATAAAAAAGCTCCTAAAAGTCTGAACAATTTTCTAGCCCATGCCAAAGTGTACATCCAAAACGAAGAAGATATCTATAAAGGTTAATAATGAAGGGGGTAGGCAAATAGAGAAAGAAAACCACTCTTCTTAAAGCCTTCTTTGCAGATCCACATCAAACATGAAGTGAAAGGAAAAACCCCATAAATATCTAAGTAGTTTGTGGTCCTCTAGATCTTTTCCTAGCATACATTCCCCTCTCAATGCTCGAGAGAAAACCATTTTTGACGGAATGCCCAAATGCATAATTCAATGAATATATTCAGTCTCCCTTGACATAGTCTCCACCAAGACCAGAGGGTTGACAAAAGAAAGTAATGTCGATTCCATAAGTGCAACAGTCCACAGCCGCTAACGATTTGCATCCACATAAAGGATGTAATTGAGCTATTGATCCAAAAGAAGAAGTTGGATAGTACACTGCTATAGGCCACAACAACCCCCGCCGACAAGAAATGGCTGAGTCATCACGGCGAGATAGATCAATGAAGACAATCGAAACACATTTCTTGTGATCGACTGGGAAATACCATATAAACTACATCATTGGACGCCCCACCATGGCAAAGTTGGGCAGCATTTCTTCGATGTCACTTGAAATTCAAATATCACGTGAAGTTCGGTAAGGTATCCATCGTCCACGTTGATATTAGGCAGCGAGAAAATGCTTCATTACTTATATCAAGATCAACAAGTACAACTGAAGTCCGCACAACCAAAAACTAAGAAAGGAAATCAAGTCATATGTGTTACTAGTGCCTCTGTAGCGACTACGACACTAGTTTGGAAGAGCTGCAAATGGATTAGTACCATAATAAGCTTAAAAGCATATCAGGAGGTCATTCTTGACGTGGAGTTCATGTTGAGTTCCGACAGGAGAAAACAAGAAGAAAGACAATCAAAATCAAAATCGATCTGCCCAATCAGGTGAAGAAACAACTAATGCGCATGGCTGATGGAGCATGTTGAACATTTTCACATAGATTGCTGGGTGAAATTGACAAGATGATTTAAAGTCATAGGTCAAGTACATACTACTTAACTCTCCAACGTTATACTAGTTATGAAATCCAATAATAAATGATGTATGTGTGTGGACTACATCGATCTTAACAAAGCGTATCCCCTTTCCAACATAAATAAATTAGACGATAATTTCATCCGACTTCAAACTATTATCTTTCATGGATATGTATTTAAGGGTATAGTCATATCCATATGCACATTGAATCCAAGAAAAAATATTAATGACCCAAATTAAACAATTACTACTGCAACTTAATGTCTTTTAGATTTAAAATTGTCAAACTAACATACCAATTTAATAAGAGGTAAGTCTCCATTGTGGTCTCTTAGTGATATAGCATCAATACAATAGTCGGTGAAAATTAGTTTTCTTGATACTTAAATATGACACAGGAATAACGTATCAATAATTTATAATATTTTAATAATAATATTTAATAAGCATTCAATTATTCTAATTTGGCATCTAAAAAAATTATCTTTGTCATCTTTTATAAGATATACTTTTGAAGATTTTTTATCTCTTAATATGATTTTTTTAATAAAAAATCTACATATATTAATGATATTTTTTTACAAAAACACCTATTTATTCTCTTTAAAAAATATAAATTTCTATTTTATTTCATTTATGAAATTATTGATTATATAAGTAAATATAGAAAAGTAAACACAATCTTTTAAATCAACTTTAACACTAACAATTACTTTTCTTAATACCTATAAATTTTTTACATAGTTTTAATTATAAAAAGAGATAAATAGAATATTAAATAAATTTACTAACAACTTTATATCATAGATTAATAATTTTATATGTTTGATTTTAAAAAATTAAAATTACGTGAAACTCACAAACAAACAAAAAATAATAATAAACCCATTGATCCCAAGAATACCTATCTAATTGCCTGCTCTATAGAAACATATTTTTAATAATAAATTATAAACATAGATTATAATCTACTGATGACTAAAAAATTTAAAATGTTTTTTTTTTTAAACTTCCACCACAAATATATCTTTTAGACGTAGATAAATAATAAATATTAATTTTTTATAAATAAAAATAATAATTTAAACAATAATAATTCAATTAAAAAAGTATTTTTTTAATTAAATTAATATCAATCAATGTCATTGTTTTATTCACAAAAACAAAAAATACAAAATTTTTATAAATTAATCTCAATTAATAAATATTAATATTATTAAATTAAACATAATATATAAATTTGAAATCTTTTAATATCACAATTATATATAAAATTCTATTATATTAATCTATCAATATAAAAAAAAATATATTATCGATTGTTACTAAAATTTTTTAAGTAACTTTACATGAACCATTGATAAAATTGATACCAAATTTATTTAGGCCGAAGAAGGCGATGAAGTGTTAAAAAAATTAAGAGTTGTGTTGTGTGAGTGAATTTCCTTATTTTGCGTGTGAGATCCGTTGTGCCATTACTGCACATATAAGGATTTTTTCTTTCTCTGACAATTAACCAAATTGAATTGTGAGGTGAAGTCCGGTGGTGAGGGCCCACATGCCTAGGAAACATCATGTGTTTAGTTTTCGGATTTTGTACTTTGAAAATTTTTTAGAGACGTGAGTGGGTTGGATCAGTTGTGTTTAGGGTCACACCACATGTGTGCTGGGTAGATTCTTAACTTGGATTGGTTTTGTTTTGCTCGCTATTTTTTAATCATGTTTTTTGTTTAATAGATTATCAATTATATACCTATTTTATCATGGTAGTTAATATCATATGATAATAATTAAAAATAGCTGTTTTAATTAATTATTTTAATTATCTGCTTAAATTTTCTTTCTTTAAATAAAAGATTTTTTTCATCAAAATTCAACATGCATTAATTTTTTTAAAAAAAATTTCTAACTAATTTTATCATTGAAAAAAACACGATACAATATTAAAATTATTATAATTGATACTAGAATTGGCATTGAGAAAATATGTTGGATAGTGTTATAATAATAGAGGGAGATGGTATTAGATACGGTTTTGTTTGACAAATTATTGCTTAATATTTAATCAATCAATCAAAGCGCACGAAAAGAAGGTTCTTAAGTTTTTCAAACAACACATCGTTGTTGGATGCTCGTAGAAACCACCAATTGTTTGGATTTTTCAATGAATTAAATTAAATTAAATTAAATTAATTGAATCTATCCCACCTATTTGGCCGGTTTTATCTGTTCCCAAAATCACATTACTTTTTACTTTCACATTGTTTGGATCGGAGAGTTAGGTAGACTTTAATTTGTGAATTTTTTAAATTATATTTTTCAAAATTTATGTTAATTTTATCTTTTTTAATAAATAAATTAATATTTTAAATATTAATTTAATTAATAAATATTAATATTGTTAGATTAAATATTATCTATCGAATTTAAATCTGATAGTCATGACTCATAAGGATGTTATGGGAATTTCTAATTAAATTTATTATTCTGTCTAAAGAGAAGAAAATACAAGGACATTTATAATATATATAATAAATATATAAAAAAGTATCTTTTGTTATTTTTATAAATATATTTTAAATTAATTAATTAATATTTTATTTGATTACATTTTTTCAATAATTTTTTACCTTAAAAGTTTTTTTATTTTTAATCTGACTATATTTTGTAATAATTGTTTTACCTTAAAGTTTTTTATTAATGTAAATCTGATAACACCAAGTATTTTTTCTCAAAGTAAACTGCCAAAACCTTTTCCTTTTTATTGCCTTTTTTGTGGAAATTGTAGCTTCGGTCCCTATTTAAAATCACTATGCATGTTTAACTCTTTGTGGAATTTAATTTGATTGATATCTAACTATTGGTTGTTAACTTGTTATTATATTAGCCTAACGAAGATTTATAAAAAAAGTTATATATTTGTAGTCAATATTTTATTTATACTTAAAAAATATATTATACTATTGAATTAATTTGATAAAATAATAGATTTTTAAAAGAATTCACAAAAATTTATAAATTTAATTTAGTAAAATAACGAGCACTTATGTTCTCTTTAGATATATTTTTTTGTTTTTATCTACTTGGTCATATAAAGAATTTATTGATTGTTGGATATGTGTAAAAAGTCTTAAAACGAAAAAAATTATAAACGAATCAAATGAACACTGAATCAATGAATTAAATATCTATAATAAATATATATTTTTATTTTATTTACTAAAATATATTTTAAATATTATAATTAGCACATAAATTTGTATTGGGACTATGCATTCACGTTAGAAAATAATTTATTCCTTTTTAATGACAAAATATTTTTTCATTTTTTATCACTTAATATAAGATCATTTATAAAAATTCAACATGTATTATAATTTTTTAAAAAAACCTAATTTTTTATCATTAAGAAACATATTTCTCTCTCTTATAAGAGATATTTTTTAAAAGAAGTATATTAAATAGATTTGAATTTTGTGGTTTTTCATTCATTTTGAGGAAAATAATAATAATAATAAAGTGAGAGATAATATATTAGTATATATTGTGGTAGTGATTATTTTAGTGTATATCGACGTGTCTAGTGTGAGCTGTATGGTCGTGGCATTGGAAAAAGTTAGATGGATGAGAAGAGAGTGAGACACATTCATCTTTTTCATATATATCCCTAACCCATCACATTCACTTAAACCCAATTTTGCACCTTTTTTCTTTCTTTATCTTATCTTAATCCTTTTATTTCTTTATAAACACCAAAGCCAACCCAAAAAAAAGTTCCCCTTACCTATCACATCAACTCATTTTTAATTATATCATAAATGCTACCGAATACTCCCTTTTTTTAAAAGGTGTATTTCATTCAATTAAAATGAGAATTAATATTTTAATAGAGAAGAAAAATGGGGATGAAAGGGAGAAATTATTAGAGACATTTTTAGTTTAAAAGAAATTAGGGAAGAAAGGAGGAGATTTGAGAGAAATTATGGCTATTAATTCGAGAGATTTGAAAGAGAAGGAATAAAAGATAATATTTTAAATTTTAAAAAAATATAATTTATTTCTAAGTGTTGTTCTCTTTTTATTTAAAAATAATAATATAATATAAAATCATTAAGAATTTAATTCATTTTGTTTTTGAATCAAACATATTCAACTTTACCTTCTTTTATCTCTCTTCCCTTTTTATACAAATGTCTTTCTTTCCTTCTCCTTTGATTGAACCAATTTTTTTTTGAAAAAAAAAATGAAATAAGAAATAAGTAAGACGAAAGACGATTTTGTTATTATTTAGAATAAAAAACATAAAAAAAGATAAATTAGATCACAAAATAATATAAATATCCTTAAAATTGTGACATTATAATAAATAAAAACAAAGGTAAAATTGTAAAACGAGAAAACAAGTTCACTTTCTCATATTTTATCTCCATTTTGATGAGAATGCATTTTTGTGATCCCACCTCATTTTTTGGTCTTTCTTCCTACGTTCCATTGTTCAACCTAAGCAACATAATTTTTTTTGAAGTGTGTGCCTTCTTTTCCTCTTCGCATGTTTCCTCTAGCTTTCTTTGCTTCCAAACACAACCTCAGAGATGCAAGTAATACTTATTTTATTAACTCAAAAACGATGCACTATAGGTAGATTAATCTTTTTGAATTTTATTGAATAATTAATATAAAAGAGATATAATAGAACAAATTATATTAAAACATACATCAATTTGTTGAGTAAGCATGTTATGATAAACAAATCCAACTACCATATTTGACAATCGATTGGAGTTGGGGATTGTGAAAAAATAGAGTAACCTCGAAGTACTCTCTTCCACCTTATTAATATCACCATTAATAATAATAATTTTATTGAGAAAAATAAATGGACATAGAAAAAAATAAATAACATAATTACAATACAAGAGTATAAAGTAAAAATTTTAAAATTAGAAAAAAAGATCCTAATAATCAAATACAAAATTAAAATATTTTTTATTAGTGCAATTTATGATGAAAAACTAGCGTGATACATAGATTTGTGCTGAGAAACTTCTTTAATATTTTCTAGTTTCAATTAAATCCACCAATTTATACCTTAATTGAAATTGATGCATCTTGTCTTCTGTTGTCTACATTGACAATCATAGTTCAAATGAACTATAAAATTCAACCATAAAAATAATATCTCACTTAAAGCTAAACCACTTCAATGTCAACTAATGTTCATGTACTAATCAATACCTTGTTAATTATGATTATATCTACACATCTTTGACTTAAATTTCTACACAAGACATAATTGTTTCTCCTATCAAATTTCTCTAAGTCAAACTTGACATTCTTTAATTGTGCATCAAGTAAGTTCCCATGAAAGAGGGGTGAACCACAATAAATCATTTAATAACCAAATATTTTCTTAGTCGGAATCTTGCATAAACAACACCTATACAGTATAACCTTTATTTTTTTGATGTGGAAGATCAGCCAAAGCTGCAACCACAAAGCATACTAAGAACTCTATTTCTCTATAACGAACCAAAAACTCTAATACCAGATGTCAGAAGCAAATAAACAAAATGAAAAATATAAATAACAATTGAAATACAATAAAATAATGTGGAAACTCCGAAATATGATAAAAAACGATGACCATTGGCTAAAGACAACCAGATAACAATACTATGTAAAATTATTACAACACATAGACTTCTATCAAATTCTCCATGGCCCATCATTACACAACACTTTTCAAAGCAAATATTTGAATTACATATCACAACACTTTAACATAATAGTATAAAAGAAAAAAAAATAATCAGATACAAACTAAAACTTTTATGACTAATGCAATTTATAATAAAAATAAGAGCCATATATATAGTATTGAATTCTCTATTTATTTACAATTCTAAGCAACGTGAGACGTCTTCAATATTCTTCAATTTCAACCAAATACTTGTTAGGAGTTGAGGTTGCGAAAGAGAAACAAATAGAACCACAAAGGAATTTTTGACACCACATTTCGGATAGGAATAAACACAAAAACACGATAACAAACAAACGCAAGCCGATGGAAAATTCTCCTAACTTGCAAGAACATATGAGGAACAACAACAAATATATAATAGCAAATTGGTAAAATAAAAACACGTAAAGAATACCGATATTTTAACGTAAAAAACATCTCAATGCAAAGGTAAAAACCATATGTCGTTCAAATCAAAGAAATAACTCTAATATAGTCAAATAAGGTACAAGAAAGTCTCAAAATAATGCACAAATCATATATATAACCAGCCAAAATAACAAAACACTAAAACTTACAAATGAAAAACAAAAAAGAGAAAAACATCTCAAAAATTTGATATTGTGCAATTCTCTCTCTCTCTCTCTCTCTCTATATATATATATATATTATATATATATATATATTATATATATATATATATATATATATATATCCCTCCCTATACGTTGTTTCACTGATCCGACCGTTGAAAACCTTAAACCTGATATGTTATGAATGCTGTTCAATCATATTGATCCAACTGTAACAAATATTGCAATCAATTATATTTTATGAGACTATTTGACATAATCAAGGAAATGAGTTTAACTGTTCTTTTCTCTCTTTAGGCGGCGTCTTTTTTCTCGAAAATAGTATCTCTTACCAACGCTAATAAAACATCTCTCCACTATAAATAAGTAGACACACATGATTACAATATTTGATGTTTTACGGGAAACAAGCTCAATACCCAACAATTTCAATCGAAAATCTTAAATAACTGTTGTTAATATGAATTACACTCTATATATTGAATATTTAAACGTATTTTGGGATAATCAATGTGAGACTGAATAACACACAGTTGTATTCAATAAATTTCTCTATTTTTTAATAAATTATTTTACAACCGACAATAATTATTATTTGAATAGATATTAGTATTATTTATAAAGAAAAGAAAGAATTATTTCTTATACAAAGTAACACTTTTTGTTCATCGTAAAAAAGTTAGCAGAAATTCCAATTAATTGGCTGTTTTCAATGTAAGGGTAGAAGTATACATTTCAGTTTCATGTCGTTCCTCACCTCACTAGCTGAGGATTTCCAATGATAAATAGTTGAGTGTCGTCTTGTTTGTTCTTTTTTTTGGAAAAAAGTCCCAGCAGCTAGATATATAACAGGATACTATCATATATTAAGTATACAAATGTAAAAATTATATTAAAAGAACTAAATTTAACTTAAAAATCATTCTTTATTTTATTTATATATATATATATATATATATAATAAATATATATAATATATTATAATATAATATATATATATATATATATCTATTCTTCAATAGTGGGACCAAATGTCTGTAGCATCAACATATTACAGTAGTCCAATGCTTTGGTATCATTGCTATTCCCATTTCTTTTAAAAACTATTCGACAACTTACATTATCATCCCATAGAGTCCATTTTAAAATAGTAATTAAATGAGTTCGTTATAAATGTAAATGTCACTATATTATTTATTTATATTAATATATTTAATTGTAGTTTTTGT
>PGWS01010440.1:0-16112 GCA_002896235.1 Cicer reticulatum
TTATATTTTTATTTAAAAATAATGAAATAATAAATAGAAATTTACATCATATATGTAATAACCGGATAAAAATAAATGATTAATAATAATAATACATGTGAAATTAATATTTTACATAAAAAGTATTTGTAAATCTATGCATCTTTAAATATTCATATTTAAATTAACTTAATTAAATTATAAAGATATTAATTAAATTATATATATATATATAATTATATATATATATATAAATGGATGAAAAAATTAATATAGAATAATGTAAATTTATTCTAAATGATTAAATCATAAATTTTAAATATTATTAATTAGTTATGTTAACATGTTCACTTTATGTTCACAACAAAACATGTTAGTTTATGGTTATTCTATATCAATTAAAATAATAATAATTTTAAAAATATTCTATATCAAATTTAAATATATTATTATTACAACTAATAAGCATATTCTTTTTTTACCTATTAATTTTTATTTTATTTTTGTTTTGCACAAACTCACACTAGATCATTAATTATGTTCTAGACATTGTCAAACACTAAAATAGACACACATCTCAATTGATAATCAAACTTTGGTAATTCATATTGTAGGAGACAATTTGTCAAAATAATATTGTAGGAGACAAGCCTCTTCCATGAGATCAATGTTACACTATTCTATAACATTTAAAAAATATAAATTTTATAAAATTTCATTTGATTGAAAGTTTAAATTATATATATCATATAAAATTTGTACAAATCTAAATCATTAATTGATGAGTTGAGACTAAAAAATATTAATATTTAATAAAAATACATAAAATATTAATTTTATTGTATTTCAATAAGTATTGCAAATAATTATAAAAATAAGTTAAAAATAAAATATCAACATACTATAAATTATTCCCAAACAATATCACAAATAATATTAGCAGCAAAATAAGCACAAATAATACAGTCTAAACCTAAAGCTGATGTGTGTCCCATAGAAGCTAACATAGTCATTAATAGGATTAGATTATCAATAATGTGATGAAACTGTCTATATAGTCAAGGTGACAGTAGAAGAGAAGAAATACAGGTGGTGTCACTTGTATGAATATTGTGTTGTTGACTATAATGGCTCTTACAAATTAAATGATTCTCGACACAGTTCATTAAATGAAACATTGTACAATAAAATTATTATTCTCTCTCAATTTTAAAATAAACATTGTTTAAGATTTTTTTACATATAGTAGTACTAAAAATACAATACTTTCAAAAAAAATATAATAGTTATTTTACAAAATTATTATTATTAAAATTTTGGTTGATTTTTCATCATCATAAAAATAAAATAAAATAATTACTTTGAAAATAGAATAATGTCCATAGTAATAATTAAATGTAAAATGGAATTGAAAAAAAATAATTAAAATTACTACAAAAATTAAAAAATGATATTTATTTTATTTATTTTAAAATGGAAGGAGTAGTGATATATATATATATATTTCATAATAAATTAATTGGAGGTACGTAGGAGATGATGGACGCTGCTTTAGTTTTGAATTTTTCTGCTGCATGCTATTATTATTTTATTGTTATATTGACAAAGAAATTGTAGATGCCATTTACAGAAGAGTATCTATTTTTATTCAGAAAAAAAGACTAATAATTTTCAGATGTGATTCAAAGTTATTTTAAGCTTCAAAAATATTGACCGGATTAACAACATCTGTGAAATAATCAAAGCTTTTGCGGTGAAGATAATGAAGCTTATACATATGATGATGAAATGGTTTTAATTCTTACGAAATATCCAACTCTAACCCTAAAGAAAAAAAATAGAAAAAAAAAATTTCTGAAATAAGATAAGCTTCTACTTGCTTGGATATGATAACAAATTGAAAGGAGAGAAAGTTCTTTTCGGGTGAGATTAAGTAAAAGATAATAATTTGGTCATTCAAATCTAAAAAACTTTGACAGGATTGAATACAATATTTAATAAAACCCTTCAAATTTCTTCAACAAAATAATCAAACCCTTCAAATGAGATGAATTGCACTAGACTATGTTTGATAAAACTATCTTATAACTAATAGTTATTAAATTAATTGAAATGTTGTTAATATAGAATGATACTTAATTAAAAGTAAATTTTATCAAGTAAAGTTTAATATATTTTAAATATAGTAATTTTAAATTTATCAATCTAGTATATTTTTTATTTATTTGAAATTAAATAAATAAACTATTTACTTTAACATATTAATTATTTTAAATTATTTATAAAATACTTAAAATTATAATTAATAAAATTATTTATTAATCTAACATATTATTTACTTTGAATTATAATAAATAAAGTATTTTAAATTATTTACTTTGAATTATTATTAAAATTATTTTAAAATTTAAATTATATAAGTTATTCATTTAAATTTCTAAAATTATTTATTTTAAATTATAATAAATAAATTATACATGATAAAAAAATATTTAATTAATAATAATAAAAGTAAAATTAGAAGAAAAAATAATAATAAACTATAAGTTAATAAACTACTTGAACTAGCTAATCAAAAACTCTATAAACTATAAATTATAAACTCATAAATAATTGTTACCAATTAAAATATATAATTTATAAACTATGAACTCATTTCTTTGTCCTACATAACCAAATACAATATACCCTTCTTTTACATTTTTTTGAGTAAAAAAGTCAAAACATACGATGGATTAAAAGAGACACATTGAGAAAACATAGTTTATCTGCTACATGAACAATATAATAAACAAAGTTTGAGAAAATCCAGTCAAAAGGAAAGAAAACGATGTATATGAAAAAAAAGTTTTGAATATTATCTGGATAATTCAAATTATGTTGTATTAATCTTTGCATACTTGTCTTGTTCCCTTACAAAAAAATTTCTTTGACCAGAAATCAAGGCAGTGACATCAATCACAAGTGTTACAAGTTACTACCATGCATACTTTAAATACATGCAATTCCCCTTCATAATTTATAACAACACATCCACATTATAATTTGTAATATTCTGAATATATCCACAAAAACAAAGATGGAATATTTCCTAAGTTGTATGCTTCTAATATTTCTATCAATATTAACTCTCTATTTTCTTCTTTCAAAATTCACATTTACAAAAAAATCAAAAATAAAGCTTCCACCAGGACCAACTCCTCTTCCTTTCATAGGAAACCTCCTTGAATTAGGAACAAAGCCACACCAATCTTTGTCCAATTTAGCTGAAACTTATGGTCCAATAATGACTCTAAAATTTGGCCAAATAACAACAATAGTTATTTCATCACCCAACATGGCCAAAGAAATACTCCAAACCCATGATCAATTATTATCAGACAGAGCAATTCCTAATAGTATTGAAGTTCATGATCATCACAAACATAGCATGACATTTTTACCTATTTCACCTCTTTGGAGAGAACTAAAAAAAATATGCAACAATCAATTATTCTCTAACAAGACTCTTGATGAGAGTAGAAAACTTAGGCAACAAAAACTAGAAGAAATTCTCAATGATATTCATCAAAGTAGCCTTAATAATGAAGCTGTTGATATTGGAAAATTGGCTTTTAAGACATCAATTAATTTGTTGTCAAATACTATTTTCTCTTTAGATTTGGTTCATTCTAATGATGCAGTTGGAGATTTTAAGGAGCTTGTTATGAATATAATGAAAGAAAGTGGAAACCCAAATATTGTTGACTTTTTTCCTATATTGAAGATGTTTAACCTTGATATACAGGGTATTTATAGTCGTAATGCTGTTTATGCTGGAAAGATTATTGATATCTTTAAAGATTTGATTTATCAACGGTTGAAGATGAGGGAAGTACAAGGTTCTGATTCAAACACTGACATGCTAAATACCTTGCTCAACATTTCTTCTCAAAATAACACCTCGATGAACCTAACCCAAATCCAACATTTATGTCTGGTACTTTATACTACTTTCTTTCTTTTCTCTAAAAGATTGCGGCTGCATGTTATGTTCGACAAAAACATGATAATAAGTTGATAACAAAGAGTTTTACTCTTTTAACTTTAGCTTATATATTAACAAACTATACTAAAAATAAATAAGTACTGATATATTTTTTCTTTAAAAAATCACTTGCACAACAAAATGAACAATTTCAAAATTTAAAAAAAATATTATGAGTTATCAAATGATTTTATTTTATTTGTTAGATAAGTTAAAAATATTATATATATTTATATATAATTAAAAATATTCTTGTTAACAAAATTATATTTATTTTAAAAATTTAATTAATTTATATGTTTATAATTTTGAATTATAATTTATATAATAATAACAAAACTACTCTAGTGATAAAATCACACATATTTTTTAATATTAATTTTAATATTTTATTTTTAAGTTTAATATCAAATTCTAATCTATCATGTTAATTTTAATAAAGTCAACTCATATTTAAGATGAAAATTCTAACTAAAGAGACGTGATAAAATAATTTTCTAAATAAACTTACCGTATCATCATATTGATTCATGGTTTTATTTATCATCCTACTTCTTTCTCTCATACATTTTTATATTTTGTTTTCTTTATACCTTTTCACCCTTCCTCTCATACTAAATAGGAAAGCTCATAGATTAAACAGAAACAGTGCATGTGCATGTTGTATATATCCTGTTTGTTGAATAGTTTATAAAAAGTGAGGTATATGCAAAAGAAAAATGTGAGGCAGCCATTTTATTAAATTTTGTCACAAAAGTATATTCTTAGAGTAAGTTAATTATGTTGATGTAGATAGTGTATAATTATTAATAAGTTTATTTTGATTTACTAGACTCTATTTGTTGGTGGAACGGATACAATTGCATCTACACTGGAATGGGCAATGGCAGAATTACTTAAAAACGAAAAGGCTATGTCAAAAGCAAAACAAGAACTGGAACAGATAATTGGAAAAGGCAAAGCATTAGAGGAATCAGATATTGCTAGGCTTCCTTATTTACAAGCAATAATTAAAGAGACTTTTCGTTTGCACCCTGCTGTTCCTTTTTTAATCCCTCGAAAAGCCAATGCAAATGTTGAAATTTGTGGTTACACAATCCCAAAAGATGCACAAGTTTTTGTCAATGTGTGGGCTATGGGTAGAAATTCAAGTATTTGGGAAAATGCAAATTTGTTTTCACCAGAGAGATTCTTAACATCAGAAATTGATTATAAAGGTCACCATTTTGAACTTATACCCTTTGGTGCTGGGAGAAGAATTTGTCCTGGCTTGCCTTTAGCTATGAGGACATTGTATTTATTGTTGGGTTCATTAATCAACTGCTTTAACTGGAAACTTGAAGATGGATTTAAAATAGATGATATGAATATGGATGATGACTTTGGGATAACATTAGCTAAGGCTCAATCTGTAAGAGTTATTCCAGAAAAAATATGTAGTTAGAACAAGTTTGTTTAAATTTATCTCATGAATTAAGTAGTAATAATGTGAATGTATTTATAGAAATAAATATGTGATGTTCATCTTATTTAACTAAATAAATTCTCTAAAATAATTTATGAATACAAGTATTTAGTTGAATGTTCTAAATAATTTATTGCATGAACAGTTAATTAAAGTATGGCTCTTGCTAATGAATGTCTTTACGACATTGTTTAAATTTTATTTATTAAAAAAAAAATACTAATATATCTCTTTTCAATGCATTAAAATGCAACTTATGATAAAAATTTAAAGTTTTTGTCTTTTTTACGTTTTTACTATTAAAACTCATTTATTTATTTTCTCCTTAAATTTTAGTGCAATTGACTAATAGTAATATTGTTAAGTTGGAGATTCTCAAATCTAAATATAATACTTTACATTTATGTGTGTGTAAATTTCTATTAATATTTATGTAAAAAATGTCATTTACATGACTCGGAAATTGATTTTAGTGGTGAGATCTTCGGCATATCCTCCTTAGGAGAAATTTACTAAAAAAATCTGAAACTTTTGAATTTAAGTAATATTAAGCTAGAAGTTAGCCTATAATGGATAACATGTTACTTTTAAGTTTACTATTTAAAATTTTAGTGTTTTAAATAATTCATCATTGAACTAACTCATAAATATAAAACAATTTGCATATAAAATGACAAAAGATGAACTCTTGATTTCTACCACCTACAAGTTGTTTAGTTTTTGTTTTTGATTTTACCTCTACTTAGGGATGACTTTGGGCACACGTAGGGATGATAATTGGTAGGGTTTGGGTAGGGTACTATAGTAACCGTCTTTATATTCGCGATTTAAAAAAATACTCATACTCGTATATGTACTCTCTTGGGTATCAACTTTAATACCAGTACCATTATCTTCTGGATCTAAGTGTTCGTACTCATATCTATTACTTTTGTGATTAAATTTAAAAGTTATTCAAATATCTTAAATCCAAACATAAAATATTATAAACCAAAATATTTTCTAACTCATAACTTTTTAAATGAACACTCGTTACAATACATATTTAAATATCCATAATAATATTTTATGAAGTTGCAAATAATACGACAATATATTTGAGATAATTGATACAAAGTTGTAAGTATAATTATAAAGTTACGATTAATAAGACATAACTATTAGTTATAAAATCACAATTATTTATCTATTTATCATAATCAAATTCTTAAAAAGTTTGCAAACGTTTATCTTTCAGTTATAAATATTGTAGTGGTTCAATAATATTAAATAGATGTTAAAACACACAAAAAAACAATTAATTAAATTAAATACTAATTATAATAAATAAATAAATAATATATATTATATAAATGCGGGTATGGGGCGGGGTGGGTACTATTAGTACACGTATATGCAATCATACCCGCTTAATTTTGCGGGTAATTACCTATTCCCATGCCAATACCCATTATGCAGATTTTATCCTACCCATTGTGAATTTTTTTTGTAAATACCCACTGAATTTAGGTCTAATTGTCATCCCTAGACACACGCATATGCCCTTTCATTTTTGTCAATAACATATACATATATCCATAATAATTTTATGTTAAAGTAAAAGTTCCAAATGAATAACGAGGTCTAATATAAGAAAATTAACAGCCTAAATATTATTCGAATGAATATTATTGGCTTAATTGCAGTTTTGGTCCCCCTATTTTAACTGAATCGCAAAAGTAGTCCCCCCATTTTGTTTCTCCCCAGTTTTGGTCCCCCAAGCAAGAATTTGGTCCAAAACTTGATGAAATTTCATTTTTTTTTGCATTTATTTAAGTCACACAATGCCTCAAGATCTCATTTGCAACAATTGTACCTGAAATATGATGACCATAAATGGTGTAGTACGGCTTTAAAAAAATAAAATTTCATCAAGTTTTGAACTAAAATTCTGTTTGGGGACTAAAACTAGGGAGAAACAAAATGGAGGGACTACTTTCACTTTTCAGCTAAAATAGGGGGACCAAAACTGTAATTAAGCCAATATTATTATACGTAAGTATAGCCAACATTACATTGCATATATAGTAACACAGATAAGTGATCGAGAATAAAGACCGAACAAAAAACATAGTAAAAGCTGAACACTAATTCAATTATTCAAAGTGCGTAATATTTTTAACCAAATATTTATATAAAACAATTAAATTCAAATAAAAAAATAAGAAATTCTTAAAAATCATTACAGATAACACGGTTTATATAAATTTTATGGAATTCAATATTAATCAAATAAATTTTGGGAATTTTCGGTTAATTTTGTTGTAACACAATTTAGACAAAATTAATTTATTGATTTAAAAGAGTAATAAATCTATGAATAAATGTGAAATTTAATTTAACCATTAAAAAAATAATCCACGAATAACCTATTAATCTGAAAAAATTGGGGTATAAATTGTTATTAAAGACTAATATTTTCTCTTATTTTATTCAATTTATTAACCCCGTTTAATCACTTTCTAGAACCGTCCATTCCCTTGTCATGCTTTTTCAAGTCGGGGTCTTGTCACAATTCACTTCGAGACCAATTCCACCCACTTCACAAAAGTCTACAAGAAACCCAATTTTGGTAAGAGACAAATACCATTGTATCCGATTCTTTACTTGTTGATATTGGGTTTCCACGATATTGTATAAACATATTATTAAATTGTATTTTTGATATCACGTTGTAAATATGACGATTTAATTTTTTTTTTTGAAAATTACAATTTAATTTCTTAATTTTAAATTGTTCGTATAAATGATCGGTTTTTCTTTTGATTTTGATTTGGTTAATAATGATATGATCTTGTTTTTTTTTTATTATATTAATACTTAAAATATATAAATTTATTTTTTAAAATAGCCAGCTCATTTTCTTAATTTTCTTTATAGTTGTTAACTTTTTCTTAAAATTGCAACCTCTCTTTTTTTATTAAAGTCACTTCGTTTTTTTAAAAATTGTCAAATCATTTATTATTAATTATAATAAAATAAATAATGAAATAGGATTTCAAAAATTGGCATATTTTAAAACTTGGGGATCTAAAGTGATTTCTTTTAACTTTTTTTTTTAAGTAAAAGAAATCACAAACAATTTTTTAAAGGGAAAAACACACTTTTGACTTTCCAAGTTTTACAAATGTAGCAATTTTGAAACCATATGTTATTATGTGTTTAATTTTAATTAACAATAAACAGATTAAACCATTTTTAAAAACTAAAAATAAATGAACGAAGTCTCATATTAAAAAAAATTCCTTTGGAATTTAAAAAAAAAAGTTCGTTGACAATTTAAAAAAATAAAAAATTAAATAAATAAGTCAGTATTTTAAAAAAAAATAAAAAATAGTTGTATATTAACATAATCATTAAAAAAATTATCAATGTTGGTCAAGTCAAAATTAAAGAGTTTAATTATTTATAGAAGAGTTAAAGTTAATGAATTAAAATTACAATTTTTAATCTTTGAGTAACAAATTACTAAATTTTGAAACTTAAAATACCAAAAGTACATTTTAGTTTAAAATAAATTATGATTAACATTAAAGTTCAATAATATTAAAAAAATGCATTGCAAAACTGACTAAGCAAATATATGCATGATCCGGTAAATGGATCTTGAAAATTTAATTAATAGGACAAAATATTAAAATATTAATATAAAAAAGTTATTGATACATAAATGTTAAATATAATTACGTAATCTTACTATGCAAAACATTAAAGACTGCAAAAATTTTATATAAATTTTATGAAATTCAAATATTAATCAAATACATTTTGTTGAATTTTTTGAGTAAATTTTGTTGTAACACAAGTAACACAATTTAGATAAATCATAACAATATTACACCTTCATCATTGTTTTATACAACATTTTATTAGGTGTGAATCAACGAAGCCATTTTTGCCACCTCAGTCTTAAATAATAACAATTTTTAGTATTTATAGTTTTAACACAAAAATCAACACTAACCATCCTTTGAATTAAAATAATTGGATGATAATAATTAAGTTAATTTTTGTAGCATATATACATATAACGAGCAAAAAAATATCACGAACAAACAAAAACTTTTCAATCCTCCACTATGTAACTCTCATCCAACTTTATTTGAATTTGAATTTGAATTCAAAAGCTTTTATACAAGGGATTTTAGGAGTATATTTGACATTAAAAAATTGACAGTATATTTTTATTTGTTATTTTTAGTGTTTAAGTTATTTCATGTCATGGAAGTAAATCAGAAAAAGAATATATTGATGTGAATGTGTTGGTTTTTATTGAAATGATTATGTTATTTATACATAGTTTTGATTACATTCTTTTTAATTAACTTCTATATATCTAACTAACTAGCTAACTAAATAAGTGATTAACTAATTAGTGATTACATACAATCAATTTTAAATTTGAATTACAAAACTCTCAATACCAAGAATATTCTTCGTTCTATCATTCTTATCTCCACACCAATCTGAATCTGAGTACTCAACCAAATCTACATTTTCTTGCTTTCAATTTGTTGCAAACAAAATTCCATATTCTATCGTGCCTTGAACATATCTCATGATTCTCTTAACTGTCAGCCAATGAGAATGTTTGGGTCTCTCCATGAATCTATTTACTGCATCCACACCATAGCAGATATCAGATCTTGTATTACATAAGTATCTTAGGGAACCCACTGCCTGCTTGAATAGAGTTGAATCAGTCAACTCTTCATCACTTTTTGTTTCCAACTTTACATTCACTTCAATAGGTGTGACAATAGAGTTGCAACTAGCCATATTAAATCTTCTCAAGATCTCTCCACCATATTACTTTTGGTGCATCGGCAATCCTTCTTCAATCTCAGTAAACTCCATGCCCAGAAAGTAGTTTAGTTTGTCCAAGTCTGTCATTTCAAACTCATATTTCATGATCTCTTTGAATTCTGCAATTGCCTTGTTGCTGTCAATTGCTAATAACTCATCAATATACATGCACAACAGGATCATTGCAGGCTCTCATTCAGTGTGGAATGTTTCACATAAACCTCATACTCCACTGTGAAATTGATGAATCCAATGCCAATTAGAAATGAATCAATTCTTTTGTTCCAAGGTATTGGTGCTTACTTCAAACCATAAAGAGTTTTCCTCTATCTGAGCACTTTATCCTCCATTTCCTCAATCACTAATACTGGTGGTTGAGAGACATACACCTCTTCTTCCAGCCATCCTTTGTGACTTGCCGTGTGATTAGAGCAACTAGTATCAAGAAACCAGAACTGGGACAAAGAATCTTCGTTTGTGGTAGCGATTAACAAGAATGTTTCTGATTATGACGAAGAATATTCTTCATTTGTGGTAGCCATTAACAAGACTGTGTCTGAGTCTAAAACTTTTTGAGTTGCGCATGCTTCATCCTCATCTTTCCTCTTTTGTTTTCCTTTACTAGACCAGCATTCATCAACAAAATATCCAAACTTCTCATAATTGTGACACTGCACCTTCTTCTTGTTAAAGTTCCTTGATCTCCCTTTTGATTTACCACTTGTGTTTCCTTCTTTTGATGAGGTCTCAGACTTATCTTCAGGTTTCTTGAATTTTTCTTCTCCCATTCATTTTTCTGGTCTCCTTTCTTGTCAGCGTATGCTACCAATGCTTGATTCCTAGAATTACCCTAACTCCTTTCTTCCATTCTCAACTCTCTTGCTTCAAAAGTTCCCTGCAACTCTTCAAGACTCAATGTGGAAATATCTTTATATTCACACACATGGTAATTGAACCTGGAATGCAAATATCTTAATATTTTTTCACATAGTTTATGTTTAGTAAGTTTTTCACCACACAGAGTCATCGGTTTTGTGATACTCCTTAATCTTGAAATCAGATCAGACACTTTCTCTTGCTCCTCCATCTGCAACAATTCAAACTATTTCTGTAAGGTCTGCAACTTCACTTTCTTGACCTTGGTTTCTCCAGAATAACAATTCTTCATAATGTCTCAAGCTTCTTTTGCACTTTTTGCATCATAAATTTTATCAAAATTGGTTGTGTCAAGGCATTGATGAAGGATGAAGGTGGCGTTGCAATCTTTCTTCTTGTTTTCTTTAATATTCGACCTCTGCTCCTCTATTGGGTTGGCTCCCAGATCTTCAAAACTTTTTTCTATGATTTTCAACACTTCTCGAAACCCAAACAATGTTCGAATCTGCACTCTCCATCTATCACAATCATTTCCATCAAAATATGACATATGGGCTGGAAAATTTTCATTGTTTACACTTGAACCCATTCTCGCTTCACTCGTGTTTGATCCTCACACTTCACTCATGTTTATCACTCTAGGATCGAAACCTTTCTTTGATACCAATTGTTAATGTTTAAGTTATTTCTTGCAATGGAAGTAAACTAGAAAAAGAATGTATTGATGTGAATGTGATGGTTTTTATTGAAATGGTTATGCTATTTATAGATAGCTTTGATCACATTCTTTCTAACTAACTTATACCTAACTAACTAACTAAACAACTAGTTAATTAGTTAGTGATTATATACAATCAATTTTAAACTTAAATTACAAAACTTTCAATACCAAAAACGTTCTCCGTTTTCTAACACTTGATTCGAGAATGTTCTTGATTTCCAACAATTATGGCCTATTTTGTGCTTCTTTCTCTTGCTATTTTCTATAAAACATAGTTTGTAGAGCTCTACAACTTTTCTTATGATAAATTATGATGTTGCTGAAAATCTATTTTCTCCATGTTTATTTTCTCACTATAGCTTTGGTGTTCTTCCTTTGCTCAAAAGGTTTTCTTCACATGCTATCTTGATACCTTACACAATTTTATATGAAATTTGTTAAAATATCGCCATTGGTTTTCCCAAATCGTTTTAGTTATTAAATAGAGTATAACTTTATGAGTAGGTATTTCAATGGGCTTAAGAATGCCTTGAAATTCATTTGTTTGATAATGTCATATTGTTGTAGAAAACTTCGCCATAGAAACTCAACTTATATGTTTTATGTTTATTTATCACTTCTGTTTTTTTCTTTCTAATATTTGTATATGTTTCTCATCCTTTCAGCCTTTGAGATTTCCAAATTAAGCATGCAATCCTTTGAAGCATATATAAATACCAGCACAAGAAAGATGCATATAAACAAATTGAGGTAGAAGCATGTCCTACTTGTATAATTAGGTTGCAACTATATTAAACTTAAATATTAGAATAGAACTACCTTATTTGGGAGCACTTATGTTGTTATGGGCGATGATATGTTTTTATTTTTTAGCATGTTCAAAACATATTATAAGTTTAGTCATTGTTTTGCATTCAAATAATATTAATATATATGAATTACCAAATTTGATTGGCTCAAAAAAAGGGTTTTTATAATAGGTTATAATTATGGTTAAAAGATACTTTGTTGTTGGGGAGTTCGGGGGAGTGCGACATCCAGAATGGGCTAAACATCAAGGATTCTTAAGAGACTTATACACTACATCTCAACCCAAAACCTTAAGGCATTAGGTTTATGGGTCATTCTCCTTATATACCCAATATAGCCTCCATTCCTAGTCAATGTGAGACTAATCACTCATAATTGAATTCCAACAAATCTCCCTTCAATTATGAGTTCCCACCACTAAACTTGATCCAAGTCGTTTTTGCTCTTGATCCACTTGATCCAGGTGCTTTTTGCTCCCCCACCAGGCCAAACCATGCTCTGGTTACCACTTGTTGGGGAGTTCGGGGGAGCGCGACATTCGAACTGGGCTAAACATCAAGAATTCTTAAGAGACTTAGACATCACATCTCAACCCAAAACCTTAAGGCATTAGGTTTATGGGTCATTCTCCTTATATACCCAATATAGCCTTCATTCCTAGTCAATGTGTGACTAACCACTCATAATTGAATTCCAACATTTGTAACATGTCTACTTTTTTTTATCTTTAACTTCCTTCTTATGTCATCTTTGGACATATTTGTGTCATTGTTGGACATTTGTTTGTAGTCAAGATCATCGGTGAGGGTAACACACTCTATAATTGCTACATGAACATCGATTCTATGTGGTTGATTTAGAGCATCTTCAACGGTAGTCAAATAAATTTGTACGTCAACGTGTAGTTACATAACATTTAGTTCCGTTGGAGTTGTGTCAAGCTGTCATCACGGTGCTCTTAGGAAAGAACGGGTACTTTTATAGTTTAATAATAATAAAATTATTATCGTTACGTTTCTTTATTAAATTTATTAATAATAATAAATTTATGATCGTTAGTATATCTTATTTAATGAACTCATGTTGAGTTATAAAAAAATAGATGAGTTGTTTCAAGATGATGTACCACAATGGATCTTAATAAACCATTGAATTGACTGTTAGAAACACATATTTTATGCAAAAACTAATTTACGCGAGCAACGGTGTATATGTATTAATGAAATCTTAAGTAGTTATAAATTCAATTTTACGCTTCTGATTTTACTACAATCATCAATAAAATTACCCCAATATTTCATGTTTTACATACGTCCTTTAAAATATATATATAAAACATGTCATAAATGTTTATAAATAAGGAAGCGGGAGTAAGTGTTGATCTTTCTTAAGTACTTTATTTCAGTCGAAAGAGCATAGAAGCTTAATTTTTGTTAATATATTAAGATTACGTTGAGTATAAAAAATAAAGTTTAAGATAAATGTGGTATTTCAAACATTATTAAAATCATTCAGTTAACAAAAAATTACTCTATCTATCTTAAAATCATTATTTTTATTTTTATACAATTTTAAATTAACTTTTACAGTTACACTCTATAATTTAATACTTATCATTTTAATTTTATCATAATCAAATTTGTATTTAGATAATTAAAATTAATAAATTGTTATATAAATACTAGTGTACTTGATAAAAAATATATATTATTTTTAATATTTTTCCAGATTTGTATAAAATGATAAATGCAATAATCATTTTTAAAGAATGAACTGATATTAAATTTTAGAAAAGTAAATTCATTATGATTTAAATATTGTTGGATTCTTTGTTTTATTGGTATGTTGCTCTTACCAAACTCTATTTTCAGTAAAAAAATCAAGATGAACAGTAACATAAAAGTTGAATTTCGTAACCCCTCAATTAATCATATAATCTTCCATTTAAAAATTAAAGTTTGAAATGTCTAAAATAGAGTTAAGTAAACTGTAAAAATTCAAAAGTGTCAATTATTTCTCCACAATTTGTATTTTTTCACCAAAAAAATTTTAAAAGGAACTAAATTTTCGGTAGTCATTTTCAATACCGAAAATGTCATCATTGAAATTTTCAGAAGTTTCATCTGAAAATTTGAAAATTTTCAGTAGTTTGTTTTCAATACTAATAATTTCAAATTTCTGGGTGAAACTTCCAGAAATGTCATTTTTTGAAATTTTCAATATTTGACTCATAATTACCGAAAATTTTCATTTTTCATTGACACTTTTTTTGAACAATGTTTTTTTATTGTAAATACCTTTTTTTATATTTTTTTTTTAGTGAGGACCACAACGAGTAATAATAACAGTTACTCGATTTTGTCAGTCAATCTATCTTGCTAATGATATAATAGTTTATCGTGACTCAAATATTTGATCAGTTGTAAATATTTTAGTCAAATCTATACATAGTGATTATGTTTTTTTCATCCTTATTTCCAAATAAAAAAGTTAAAAAAATTCAAACAAACAAAAAAATACATATCAATTTTTTGAAGATTTCTTCTGGTTAAGTAAAAAGTAAATACTGAAATTTCAAAAATTTGAAATTTCTGATATTTAATAAAATTTGAACTACCGGAAATTTCAAAGGTCCCAATTTTTAAGTAGTATAAATAATGATACCGAAATTTTATTTGCGAAATTTCTGGTAAATAAATTATATAACTGAAAATTTTATAAATGAAATTTCTGGTAGTTATTAATTGTTTACCGAATCTTTTGGCGAAAATTTTATTTATTGGATATTTATGCAAAAATTTTTACTTACTGAATATTTAGTTGAGGGAGTCAAATTTTTAAAATAATTATTTTTTATTTAAAAATTAAGCTAAATTACATCTGTGGTCCCTTTACTTAATTTCAGGTAACGTATTAGTCCTTTATCTTCTTCTTTTTTCCAACTTCGGTCCTTTATTTTAATTTTAAGTGGCAATTTGATATTTTATGTTTCTCAATTTCACAATGTTATCCTTTTTCATACAAAAATTCAAAAAAAAAATTCAAACAAAACTCATAAAATTAATTATATTTTTCATATAATACAATTCATCAAATTCATAACACAATCTTTAAATAAATCATATTTCGTACTTTATTTGATATTGTTAAGAATAAAGGACTAAATCGAGAAAAAATAAATAAATTAAGGGACCACATGTGATATTTAGCCTAAAAATTAAAAGAATAATTTTGAAGTTTTAATAATTTGGAGCATATACACGTGGATTTTTTACCCATATATCCTACTTTTGAAAAAACTTAACAAAATACTCCACTTTCAAAAACTGTTACTAAAATGCCCTACTTTTTAGGGCAAGAAGGAAAACTCTCCTGGGGGAGCAGATACA
>PGWS01010476.1:0-11928 GCA_002896235.1 Cicer reticulatum
TGTTTTACAGCGTTGTGAAGATGAAAGCGCATGTGTACAGCGTGTAGCGGTAGGTAGTTAAATTCACATGAAAGCGCATGTGCTTTTTACAGCGCTTGTGAGAAAAAGCGCATTGTAATAGGTGTTAATTCAATGGCGCATACAGCGCTTGGATAAGGCGTGTAACTGATACCAAAGCTTCTTGTACACTAACGCTTTATTGGACAAGCGTTGTAAAAGGCCTTATAACGTGATGCGCAAACGTTATATGACCTACCTACAGGGCGCTTGTTTTACAGCGCTTTGAAATAAAAAGCGTTGTAATAGGTTCCGTTATTTTTAAAATATAATTACAACAGCGCTTGTGTTAGCAGCGCTGTAAAATGGGCGCTGTTAAATGTCATTTTTTGCGTAGTGCTTATAAATTTGAATATTAAAATTTAAGACATCATCAAACCCTTCTTTTGTTAATAATTTTTAGATCAAATTGACTAATAAAAAATATATTCGAATACCAATACATGATTAACAAATATATATTTAACTATGTTTTTATGTAAAATTATTTAATAATTAACTTATCATAAAGGAACCTATACAATTTGGGGGACCAAGGCCCATTTCTGTCCCCCTCCCTCCGCCTTTGTTTGGGCATGTACTAATATGAATTAATATCAATCTTAATTCTTGAATGTGCACAAATAAAATAAAAGTTAGAAAACAATTAGTATATTTTATGAAATTAATTGTTAATTTATATTGTAGTTTTGAAATATTTTTATATCACCTAGAAAAATTAAGAGGAATTTGACTAACTTTGATTGTGATTTTATTTGTATATTTAGATCGATAGCCTATATATATTAGCCCTAGTAAATCTATGTATTTGTTAGACATTTATATATAAAATATGCGGATGTAAAATGAAGTGAATAATAAAATATTTCAGTATGTACTCATATTTGCTCATTTTTATGAGTAATTATTTGTGCTCAAACCTATACCTATAATACATATTTTTTACATGTATTCTATAAATATGAGTTGAATTGGCATCTCTAAATTGATTCAATCTTTACACTTTTTACATCACTGTTAATAAGTATCAACTCTCCAAAACTATATGTTACTTATTAGTTTGAAGAACATCTTGCACATAATATATGTTACTGATTTTCATCATTATAGACACAAATATTTATTTATTTTTAATTATATTTACATTTGGTTGCGCACAATGTGATTATACTTGACTATAATTATGAGCTTAATGCATATGTCAAAGACTTACCCCTATGGTACTGGTCATCTCAAATACAGAATACAATTAGTATGCAATCACAACCAACATTGGTGATTGTGTACTTTGGTGGTAATGATTCTACTCGTCGACGCCAAAGTGGCAAAGGTCCTCATGTACCATTAGAGGAATACAAAGAAAATATGAGGAAGATTGCTATTCATATAAAGGTAAAGTTTTTCATACTATAGTTACAAATAATATAAAGTTTTCAATTACAATAATTTGATAAATTTGTTTATGAAACGACACTATTGAGGTGAAGAAATGTCTCATCCTTCAAGAAATTATTGTAAACTTTACATTAATTCAGTATTTATCACATATTTACTTCCGTCCATAAATATAAATTTTTCAATTTTCCCTTTTTTTAATTGGTGAGTTTGACACAATTTTTAATAATTTATAGAGTTTGTCGGAAAATATCCGCATTCTATTTCTCAGTACTCCTCCCGTCAATGAAGAACAAAATCGAATACAACAGGTAACGACTACGTATCATTAGCTATTTTATTTATTAATTAATCTTAATGTTAAAAAAGTTGATGGATATATATAAAAGTGATGCATAACTCAAAGACATATTCCAGAAGATAAGAAAACTCCAAGACATATATCTAGACTATGATCACATGCTCTAAAAAAAATTATTTTAATTTTTTTGTTTTAATAATAAGTGTCATTTTATTAATTTCACGTATATTAAAAAATATGTAAAAGAAAAAATTCATTTTTATTATTAGTTTTAATTAAGAGCATCTAGTTTTGAAATGGAGGTTGCGATTAGTGATAATTTATTTTCCAAAAAGTTCTTATTTAAATATATATATATATATATATATATATATACCATGACCTCTAAGTTTGTTTATGCATTTATAAAAATGTGAACCTAAAACCATTGTTGTTTGGTATGATATTATTCCTTAGTAATTTTAAGCTGAAGAATTGAGATGATAATTTTCCAATTTCTCTGTGATATATATAAATAAATTATTGGAATAAATCCAGTGATGAATTTGGAGAACCATTAAGGACAAACAAAGCATGTCAAGACTATTCAGAAGCGTGTTTAGAGATGTGTCGCGAGGAGAATATCAAAGTTATTGATACGTGGTCTTTACTTCAAACAAGAGATGACTGGAAAGATGTTTGTTTCATGTAAGTATTATGCTTTCACATGCGCTCCTCCAGTATATTAATTTTTCAATTACTATTTTTATTTATATTATTTTTAGAATAGTATGTCACTAAACAAAAATTGTTCAAAAATGTATTTCAATAATTGAATTAGGTGGTTTGGTTATTTTTTAGTGATGGAGTTCATCTATCAATTGAGGGTAGCAAAATGGTGTCGGATGAGATATTGAAGGTTCTCAAAGAAGCTGAGTGGAAACCAAGCCTATATTGGAGGGAAATGCCTGTTGAATTTGGAGAAGATTCACCATTTGATCCTGTTCTTCCTGATGGAGTCACAACTATTAATGTCTCAAACATACCTTTTCCTTCACACGTAGAGTGGGACAAGGCTGATGTATCAAATTAATAAAATTCTTACAAAAATCACATTATAATATGCTTCAATACAGTGCATCTTTGCGAGTTGGATTTTAAAAAGTTCTCAAAAGGTTAAATTTATATTTTAATATATATTTATATTATAAAAAATATAAAAAGAACAATATGATACATGAGCCTATATCGGTCATGTTGTGTTTTAAATTTGTTTTATATTATCAAATATTGTATATGGTTGGAATAATAAACGAGAGAACTTTCACTCTATATTGTAACTGAGCTGTAATATGGTATCTTTTCATTTTATACTTTGAATAATAAATGAGAGAAGTTTCACTCTCTGTTGTAATTAAGCTGTTTTAGTCAATGATCATAAATGTTTAAATGTTATGTGTTTATTTTTATTTCTTTAAAAAATATATTGTATTGTATATTGTACTTGTTAAAACAATATTGGGTTCTGCAACAAGAATTAACTAACAAAATAGAAGAAAAACAATTGTAGAGAAAAAACAAAAACAAAAACGGAGAACGTTATTGATTTTCCGCTGAAAAACCAGAAAACGGAGACTGATTATCGTTCTCTGTTTTCTGCAGTTTTGAAAAAACCAATTTTTACAATCAAATTAAATGAGAATTAAAGAAAGATAGGAGAAGAATAACATCCATATTTATGTGTTCAGTCTCAATTGATGAGACCTACATCACGGACAAGCAAGCAAGATTAATCCACTATTAATGATTGAACTTTACAAGATTAATGTCTTCTCAAGATTGATCTCCTAATATTTATCACTATTTCTAAACCAGTAATACTAGCATTTTCACTGAATCCTTTTTTCTCTCCCTGAATCTTTTTCTCTGAATTTCTATGAATCTCAAATTACATATGTCTCACTCTCAATCAAGTTATTCTATGTAGCGATACTTACATCTCCAATTACCACTTGCAACAACACATTACAACTTACACAATGCATTTACAACTATAGTATTTAAAGACAAACTTCTTAATTAAACAAACTTCTTAATTAACTATAACTAACATTGTCTTAACTAAATTCAAACATAACTTACTAACTCCAAGTTGTTACTGATTTGAGATACACTTCCACAATTCTCCACCTTGACTCAATATCATAATAATTCAATCATTGACCTTGCTGCCATTGCTTCAGCTTTACTCTTTGTCGAAGCCAACTATGTTCAAGCAATGCTTGAACTTAGCTTGTGAAAGTGATTTGGTGAATGTATCAGTTGGGTTGTCCTTAGTTGCAATCTTCTCAATTGAAACCTGCTTTGAATCAATCACATCCCTTATGAAGTGATACTTAATATCAATGTGTTTAGACTTATTATGATACACTTGATGCTAGGATAAGTGTATAGCACTTTTGTTGAGACAAAATCTCAATTTAATGTTTTGATGAAAACAAACAAAAATTTAATTAAGAATGTTAATTATGATTCTAAATGTTATGTTAATTTAACTTGTGCTTTTGAGTGTATTAATTTAAAGATATAATTTAAACAAAACAAAGAAATAAGCATAAAAAGGCAAGAATCTGAACAGACAAAAATGGAGAACAGTTTTAACAAAATCTGGAAAATAGAGAATGTTCTCCAGTTTCAAGAATGATCATCACAACTCCAAAATCAATCAATCTTCACTAGTTAAAAGAAGTTTTAGCCTATGGATTTTACATCAATATCATCAACACTTGGCAAAGAACAAACTGAGATTGTCAGATTCAATGAAACTACTCGAATCATAAAGAGAGAGAAGATCACGAATTAGCAAGATCAGACAAATCTGAATATTCTTGACAATATTATTATAATTCTGGACAACAGTGTAACATCAGTCTCCAGACTGATAAACATTCTCCAACATGTTAACATCAATCTCCATTTCTACAGAAGTTCAGTATCAATCTCCATATTTCTGCGAAGTTCATGATCTTTCTCCAAATTATTTTGGACATAATCAAGTCTCTAGATCAAATATATAATATCAACAAATACATCTGAAGCATAAAAGATCATTAAACACAAAGGCAATCTGATCACGAATGAATAAATCAGTCCAGTCAAACAGGTTTAGAAATGTTCAAAGGATAAAATATTTTTATTCATATATATTAGTTTTGGTCAAAATTGACATAGCACTACCAATAGCTCTATTTTTCTGGTTAAAACCAAGAACGTTTTTTTTTTTTCACAACCAAGATCAATCTTGAGTTATTTTCTTAAGTTTTTAACATGAATTTTTGAAAGGGTGAATTTACAATTCAAACCCCCCCTATCTTGTAAATTGAAATTGTTACTTCAACTTTGACTGTCACAATAAATTGAAACACAATTCTAATTTTTTCCTAGTTCACCAAATAAGTCATTTCATCAATAAAGCTTCTTTAACACCTTCAATAAGCGCAATGAATTCAGCTTGAGTTGTAGAAATTGCTACTACCGACCGTGTAGTCGCTCTCCAACTTACAACAGTCCCATATAGAGTGAAAACATAACCATAAATTGATTTTCTAGTGTCCATGTTTTCAACATAATCTGAGTCCACATATCATTTGATTGGTTCCTTGTCATGATGAGTCCTTTTGAACTTTAAACCTACTGTTAGTGAGCTATTTAAGTGCCTCATAATCCACTTGTGTGCTGACCAATGCAGTGCTCTTGGATCAGTCATAAATCTGCTAACAACATTCACAACATAAGCCAAATCTGGCCTGCTACATGTCATTCCATACATTATGCTACCAACTCCACTAGCATAAGGAATTGTACTCATTCTTTGTCTTTCCTCATCAGTCTTAGGTGAGTCTTGCATAGACAATTTGTAATTCTGTCTCAGAGATGTAGTAACTTGTCATGCCTCATGCATTCTATATTTAGTGACAACTTTCTTCATGTAAGCAGCTTGTGAAAGAAATAGTTTTCCCTTCATTCTGTTTCTTTTTATATCCATACCTAAAATCCTTTTGGTCTCTCCAAGTTCTTTCATCTCAAACTCATTACTAAGATCAACTTTGAGCCGTTTAATCTGGTCTTTACTTGAGCTTGCAAGAAAAATATCATCTACATAGAGTAATAGGTAAGTTGGAGAACATTCTTGAGTTGTAGAACGTTCTTGACTTTTCTCTTTCAGAATGTAAACACATCTGTCAAAACTACATCTTTGGAAACCAGTTCTTATCATGAAATCATCAAACTTCCTGCACCATTGTCTAGGACTTTGCTTTAGGTCATACAATGACTTTTTAAGAAGACGAACCTTATTACTGCCTTTAGCAAATCCTTCAGGTTGCTGCATATAAATGGTTTCTTTCAGATCAACATGTAGAAAATGTTATTTTGACATCCAGCTGCTCTAATTCTAAGTCTTGTGGAGTTACAATTGAAAGTAGAATTCTGATTGAACAATGTTTTACATCAGGTGCAAATACTTCATTGAAATCAATTCCTTCAAGCTAAGAAAACCCATTTGCAACTAATCTTGCTTTGAACATTATCTTCTCTTTACCTTGAATGCATTCCTTTCTCTTGAACACCCATTTTGATCCAATTACCCTTTGACTCTTAGGAATGTCAACCAAAATTCAGGTTTGATTATTTTCTAATGATTGCATCTTTTCATTCATAGCTGTCATCCAAGGTTCTTTGTCTTCACTATTAAAGGCTTCACAGTAGTTGCTTGGTTCATCCCTTTGAAGATCTTCAGCAACACTTAAAGCATAACAAATTAAATTTGCTTCACTATATCTGATTGGAGGCTTGATGACCCTTCTTTCTCTATCCCTTACCAAGTTGTAATTGATTAAATATGTTTCTGTTGCAGCATTATCATCAAGTGAAGTATCAGTTATGTCTTCATGATTAAACTCTTGATCTTTACGTGGCTCCACCTCAATCTGAACACTCTCATCATTATTGTTTGAATTACTGTGAAATGGAGAACATTCTGTGTTTCTGCATTATTGAAACAGAGAATGTTATTTGTTTCTTCAGAACTGTAACAGAGAATGTTCTTTGTCAATCATGGGCGCTCTTGTTTCATCAAACACTACATCTCTTGATATGATGCACTTGGGAAAACCTTGGTCAATTATCCACAACTTGTAACCTATTATTCCTTTAGGATATCCAATGAAAACACAATTGATTGCTTTATGATGCAATTTATCTTGCCTTGTGTGAGAAAATGTTAAGGAACCAAATACCTTCAGATTTAAGTAGTCAGTTGATTTGCCATTCCACATCTCAATTGGTGTCTTAGATCCAATAGTTGATGAAGGACATCTATTGATCAAATACACTGGTGTAATTGCAGCTTCTCCCTATAATGTTTTAGGCAGTTCTGCACTCAAGATCATACATCTGACCCTTTCCAAAAATTGTTATGTTCATCATTTCAGCAATGCCATTCTGTTGAGCGGTGCCTGCAACTGTTCTATGTCTTTGAATACCTAAGTCCCTACAATACTTATTAAACTGCTCCGAAAGATACTCCAGGCCATTATGAGTTCTTAAACATTTCAGCTTAGTTTCCTTTTGAGTTCCAATTTGCATATGTCATTCTTTAAATTTCATAAAAGTGTACTTTTATTTTTAATGACACAGATCCATACTTTCTTAGAATAATGATCAATTATGGTTAAGAGGTAAGAACAGTCAGCATGAGTTTTTGTCCTTGAAGGACCCCACAAATCAGAATGAGCATATTCAAAAGGTCTAGAGGTGTTGCGTTGGCCAACAACAAAACTGCCCCCTCTTAGCCTTTCCTAGAAAACAATGATCACAAAATTCCAGTTTTTCAATTTTGTAACCATTAAGCAAATTTTGTTTTGATAACTCAATTAAGCCTTTTTCACTTACATGTCATAACCTCATATGCTATATTCTAGTAGATGATTGCAAATTAAAGCTAGCAACTGAAGCTTGTGCAATTATAGTAGAACCTTCTAAAATATACAAGGCATTTCTCTTAATGGCTTTAACAATGATATCATCTTTATTAATAGTAGTCATAATACCATTCTTTATGTATGTTGAATATCCTAGTATGTCAAACATGCCAATAAAAATTAAATTTATTTTTAATTCAGGTATGTACCTTACATCATTCAGCAATACCTCTTTGCCATTGAACATTGTGAATCTGGTTGTTCCCTTCCTTTGGACTTTACATGATTTGTGGTTGCCAAGCAAAACGACTCCACCATCATGAAGATCTATTGATTCAAAATAATCATTTCTTGGACACATGTGAAAAGTACAACTTGAGTCTAATACCCACTTCTTTTCACCTTCAGAATTTGAAATCATCAATACCTTTGTTGATTCATAACCAGCATCAACAAGTGCAACATTTCCAGAATCTTGAGAGTTTCTTGATTCATTTCTTTCAGGGCAATCTTTCCTGAAATGTCCCTTCTTGTGACAATGGAAACATCTATAACTCCCTTCAGATTTTGTTTTTGAATTGGACATTTGCTTATTTCCATTTGATCCTTTCTTGTCAGTTCTTCCTCTGGTCACATTCAGACTTTCAGCATGATTATCATTCTTGATCTCAAGTCTTTTATAGCTTTCCTTTGTACAGATGGAGGCATACACTTCTTCAAGAGTAATTGTTTGTTCTCTTCCAAATATAATAGCATCCTTGAAATGTTCATATGAACGTGTGAGGGCTTTAAGCAAGATCAGAGCTTTGTCTTCATCATCTAGCTTGACCTCTAAATTCTCTAAATCATCAAGGATCTTGTTAAAATCAGCAAGTTGGACCGTGACAGATTTCTCTTCATCCATTTTAAAAGAGAACAATTGATGTTTCAAGAAGAGCCTATTTGAAACTGATTTAGTCATGTAGAGAGATTCAAGTTTAAGTCATAAGGCTGTTGTTGTTGGTCGCCTTGCAACTTCCCTTGCAACAACACATTACAACTTACACAATGCATTTACAACTATAGTATTTAAAGACAAACTTTTTAACTAACTATAACTAACATTGTCTTAACTAAATTCAATTATAACTAACTAAATGCAAGTTGTTACTGATTTGAGACACACTTCCACAACACTAAAAAAAATAGAACATAAAAATATAGTCATCCATTTTGATAGAATAGTTTAGTGGATGCATTACTATATACACGACTCCCAATCAAAATTATCTTGGAGCTTTTGTTACAATATATGAAATTGGGTTTAGAATCATCAATTAAATAAGGTAAAGAGTCTAATTAATAATTTGTTGTTAATTTTACTTATTAATAAAAAGATAATCAAGTCTTTTGAAGTGAACAACTATTTAATTTTTAGAAATAATAAACATAGTCCAAATATGTTTTTGTTATTTCTATAAATACATTGATTCAAATATATACTAGCATTTCATATTATCGTTCGTAATATGGTTTACTTCCAAAGTTTTTCATAAATATAAAATCAGTACATATTTTAATAAATGAAAATAAAAACATTGTTATAAAGTAAATTGCCTTAGAGTTTGTAACAAAAATTTAAACACATACAATTATATGAGAATTATTATTATCCGACAAAAATAGTACAAAAAGTTAGTATAGTAGTAGTAACAAAAATATTGGTAGCAGCGGGAAATAGTGTGATATGGTATCTCTAATTATATGTATAAACCAAATATAAAGATAATTATAAAGTAATTATTCATAACAACTAAGTAAGATAAATAAGCTAAATATTTAAAGGATGATTTATTTACAAAATCTTATTAATATTATAAAAGAAATTGGTATAAGATTAAGAAAAATTATTATTAATAGATTTGACTTGATGTTTTACAGCTCCACATATCTTAGTGGCGGTACAATAAGAAATATTAAACTACATAGTTTTGGATAAAAGATCGTTGATGTGTTATTAGTGTGTTTACAATTGTTACAACTCATGTGTCCAAAACAAGATTAAATTGAAATTCCATTTTATCGTTTGAAATATTTTTAGAGTTAAACTTTTACAATTAAAGTATCTTAAAAAATTGAGATAAAAATGTAACATACTCAATCAATCGAAATATCTATCAATGAGATATAGTATCAAAAAGTATGCTTGATAATTAATGAAAAAATATATTTAGATTTTTTAGGTGATATTAAATAATAAAATAATCAATTAATAATAATAATAATAACAACAATAAATAATAATTAATACATAATAATAATAATAAATAATAATAATAATAATAATAATAATAATAATATCTAAGACATATGATGAACAATTAAAGGATGAACTTGACAAGAAAGACACGACACTACAGCTATTGGAAAAGAAAAAAGTCAAAAGTACAAGTCATGTCCTAGCTTATGAAAAGATCAATCCTCATATCCAAAAACGAACTGCAAACTTATCCTCTTAAGCTCATGCATTACAAGGACAGTTGAATGACACTTTTGTAAATCAGATTCATGACTACGATCATTTAAATAAATCTTCAACAGGCACTTAATACTTTCCTTATGGATGGAGCTTCGTAACCTCTATAAAATGAAGAGGGCTCTTCATCATTCAACACAACAATTACTCATACAAAAGAGAGATACTCAAAGCTAAGAAGAGCAATCTCAACATCTCTTTGCACTTTCTATAGTCTTCAACTAGAGCATCCTCTTAGAAAGTTTTGCAAAAGAGAAAGAATCATACTCTCATCACAAATCACTAAATTTGTATATTCCAAGTTTATATAAACTTGACAATAGTTGTAAATCCAAACTAAAAATAGTGTAAGCCCGATGAGGCTGGAAAACAAATACATAAAAGAAAAAGATCCCTTTAGAGGACAAGTCATTTTGAACTATAGTGAAACTCATAAGTTTGTAAAGAACTGAACGTAACTCATTTTGGATGAACCAATATAAATTTATGTGTGTCCTCTTTATATGTTTTAGTTTTTCTGTTTCATACATTAATTCTCATATAAATTGCAGTTCATCCTCTCATAGAGGATACATATTTAAAGCAGTCCACTAGAAATTTTAAAACAGCAATATCTTTATTCAACTCTCATTCTAGTGATATTTCAGTTACTTCATAATTGTGTGTTCTTCTTACTTATATTATACTATCAACCTGATTTTGAAACTCACCTCGTTCATTGTTTGTGTTTGACTAGCTTGACCATGTGTTTGTGAAATGACATTTATGATAGGTTAAATAGTCTTGAAGTTATAGTTTGGCCCCACTCTTATAAGTAATACCGGGAATGAGAGTTATAAAGTTGTATTTTACTTATTTAATTAGAAACACATTTTTTGTATGAAAATTTATTAAGTGCTACTAAGTTTTTAGAATTAAATTAAAAAATTATAGTTAAATCAAATTTATAGAGATTGCACTATTTTATAAGAAGAAAAAAGTTTAAAGTGTTTCATTTCGTAATTTTGAAAATTATAATACTAAATAACTTGTAAAAGTTTCATTTTCATTTGAAAGGAGTTTTATTAATGTAAATTCATTTATAAAAAATCATGATATAAATTATTATTATTATTTATATTATATTATTATTATTATTATTATATATTATTTATTATTAATGATATTTATTATTATTATTATTATTATTAATATATTATATCATTATTTTGAGAGGTTTAGAGGTGTTACAATCATGAAGTATATCATACTAATTATATATTTTCTGGTATATTATTTGTTGTCAATTTATTATCAATTTTTATTCTCTTATTATCTATTTCTCCTTTTTGTATATTGTTTTATATTTTGCTATAGTTTTGATTAATTTCATAACAACTTAGAATTTCATTCCTATGAATAATGTATCTTTCATCAAATCACCTTAATTAAGAAAGTTGATAATAATCTTAAATTTGTCAATAATTGATATTACGATTACATTGTTTAACCTTCAAAGAAAGTTAGGTTAATGTTTTTATTATTTTAATTGTAAAAAAAAATGTAAATTTAATTAGAGATATACTTAAATAAAAAGAATAATTTATGTAGTTGAAAATTGAAAACATATATAAAAAGAGACAAATAAATTTCTCAATTGTAACTTTGTGTTACTTATCTCTAGATCTGGACTTGTTGCGGGCATCAAATTGACACAATCA
>PGWS01010507.1:0-13784 GCA_002896235.1 Cicer reticulatum
CTATCATATATTATAATATCTTTATTTAGTTTTATATTTTATCATATCTCTTTCTATTATGCGCATACTTAATCTACCTCTCATGTCACATATACATCTTCTTTGGGATCATTCTGCACCTTATATATCAAAATCTCTAAGGAAAATGGCAACTACAATCTTTTTTAGATTTGCCGGAGGAAAGGAAAGAATTCAATTCATCCAAATATTCACCCAAAAGAAAAGTATGATATCTATATTAATAAATATAAAAAATATATATATTAAAAAAAACCTCGTTAAAACATATTTCTCATTACTTTGTGATCCCAACAAGTTACAATGAGACCATTGGACACTTCTCATACCAAAAAAATATTATTTTCTTTTTTGTTTTCAATAAATTTTTTCATGAGAGATAATTCTATTTAAGACATCTCAAATATAAATATGGATTTCTCTCCTAAAAAAATTTAAACGAGTCTAACCATTTCTTCTAGATCAACTTTCATTGATAAAATTTGATTATTTTATTAAGAAAGTGTTGATATAACATATTATATATATTATTTAAACACACCATATTTGACAGCTTGTGTACTATTCGCTACATTGTTACGTGAACAATATTTCTTTTGAAAAATTTCTTTTTCAAAATTAAAATTTTCAATTTCTTTCAATTTTTTTTTTATTAATTGCGACATCTTAATATTGTGAGGAGATTAGTATTATAATTAGGGATATAATAGTAAATTTATTTATTTTATACCTGAAATTATGACAATTAAATGCATTTAATATCATTTTAAATTAGTGTAAAAGTATTTCTTTGTAGTTAGTTACCCATGCCTCGTAATATTGTGCCTCTCGTTTGAAATATTTACTTCTCTCATATAAATTGTCATTTAAGGTTAACAATGATTTATTAAATTTTTCTTATTAATATAGTGTATTTATTGTATCTCATCTGATCTAATTACTACAAACTACTATTTTTTTTACATAAAATAATAAAGAAATTTACAAACAACCGTAGGATTTCGGTTTCAAATTTGGGATATGATATTTAACATAATAATATCAATATTTACTAGTTAAACTATGATATCTACAGACTACTATCAATAATGAAACTTTGATAATTGAAACTCGTTTTATTATAGAATTAGTACACTAAATAATTTTCTTCAAATGTATATTTATAATCTCAAACGAAATTTAATATGAGATAAATAAAGTTTTAATTTGCGATAACCATAAATAGTTTTGATGTAATCACTTAATGCAACTGTTTCTCTATTGTATTTCATTGTTCCTTTTTAATTGTGAATTTGTTACATTAATAGAAAAAAATTGTTCATATTTAATTCTCATTTTCAAAATTCAGTGCAACATTAATTATTCATTTCTCAATAATATTAATAGTTATTTATTGGAGAGAGAAAATATAAGAGAGGAGATACTAACTCATTAATGGCATTATAGGAAAAAAGTTTGATTTTCATATGCTCTAAAAAAAGTTATGCAATCGGGAGATCTCATAACCTGTCATGTGGTAATTTTAATAGTAGTTATGAAAAAAAATCAAATATTATTAATGATCTAGCAGTTACGATTGATTGATAATATAATTTTTTTTTACATTGACATATAATGTAAAAAGTTTTATGCAATTGGAACATAATCAATCATGTGGGTGATTTAATAGTAATTAAGGTAAAAATTAAATATTATTATAATTTAGTTGTTGTGATTGATTAATAGTGTAAAACTCTTAACACTCAATGGCAGATATTGCACAAAATATTGGAGGAGTCGGGGGAGAGGTATAAGTATTAACTAAAATATTATAAATGAAATTCTTAAAAGTCATACAATTTTTTTTAGAGTTTCACACAATTCATACATAGTAGATAAGTTGAAAAAGTTAGAATTACAATTCTCACAAATTTTATAATATTCACAAGTCATACAATTTTCACAAAATCACACAATTTTCACAAAGTCACACAATTTTCACAATTCACACAAATATTTAGAACTTCACACAATTCAATCCAATAAAATATATGCATTTTACCGATTTTCATCTTTGTGGGAAACTTTTTTCTTCAAATGCCTCAATTTTCTTATGTTTAAGCATCGGTGTCACTCATAAAGAATACATATATTAATTAAAAGAATTTCACATTAAAAAAAATAGTATTCACACTATTATCATATATCAATGGTTAACATGTAAGTTTGCTAATAAGTAGTAGTTGAATTGTAACTAGGACGTTAGATAATGACTGAGATTAGTTAGTCTGTATTATATTTTATAGTATAAACATAAGAGAAAGAGAACAAACTGAGCATAGATGGACAAAGAGAGATAAGGTACACAGACGGAGAGGTGAGATGCTAATACGTATCCCAGTTTCTCAAATCTTTGAGGAATATTTAATAAATTTATCACTATTATTTTGATAATATATCGTTATTAAATATATATAAATTGAACGATCTACCATTAATTTACATTGATAATGTATATTAATTAAATTTATAGAAAATAAATAAATAGTAACTTTAATAAGTAGATACTTTATGAATTTTGTTTGTATATATGATTATTCATCTTTTATATGTATAATACTCAATAGATCTAACAAATAAAAAAATCTAATAATAAGAAGAATTTATTTTTACGCTAGGGATGACAATGGTTATGTAGCTAACTATAATACTCATCTCTACATCCGTTATTTGAAAAAAATATTTGGTACACAAGCCTTGGAATATCAATCTTAATATTTGTATATGCATAGAACTAAGTACACATACTTGATACTTGCATTTTTGAACAACATAAATTTTTAAATCATAAAATATTCATATCATTTTAACCAAATAAAAAAATATTTATAATTAATTTAATATTGTAAATTATTAAAAGACATAAATTAAAGTATTTAAAATAGCCTAAATTATATTGATCATATAAATGCTTTATTTGATTAGTGATATTAAAAGAAAGAACAAAAAAATTTACTTAGACTAAACACAAATTTAATTTGAAATAAATAAAAAATTTAGAAAAATTAAACAATCTTTATGATATTATTAATTTTTTTAATATATGTACTAGTTTCAATAATTTTGGTCCACCTGAAAATAAGAATATGACTAAGTGTGTTGTGTTTTTTATTTGTATATTAGAGTAGTAACTTAAATATTTATATCTTTTAAAATTATAAAATATAATAATAAAATAATAATAATAATAATAATATAAAATAATAATAAAATAATAAAATAATAATAATATAATATAATATTAGGTTATGGCGAGTACAGTGTGTACTAAGATAACATACTGATAACAAACTTATTTTTACAAGTTAATTTATTCGTGGCCTACACTCATATCCATAATTCATCATATTTACTTTAATCTATTATGCATAGTGAATCATATAATCAATTAGACGAACACAAGAAAAAGTTATTATTAATAAATATTACATAAAATTTAATTGTAAAAGATATATATTTTAATTTGTATGTGTAGGAAGGCGGTGCAAATATTTTGTGTATATTATATTGATAAAGCAAGCAACCTTAAATTTTACTAATGATAATTATTTATACTATGATTATAAAACATCAATAATAATATAAAATAATTAAAATAATTAAATAGTAGATTTATATATATGTCAATATTGAACACTAGAAGGAGCGATTACTATATAAATAATATTAAGTGATAATTTTATTTTTAACATTGAAAATATGTAATATGAGATATTAATGTAATTTCCTGTTTTAAGGTAAACAATAATATCTAAATAGCATGTGTATGTATAATAATAACAAAGAGAAGTATATTAAAATTGAAGAACGTATCAGTGGAGGTATTCATAGGCCCATAACTTAACGGCAAACTTGTCGATATTGTTAAATATAGTAACCGTGCTCAAGATTCGAAATTCCAACTATGAATATGTTCCCTTGTTGATCATTTTCTTTGAGTACCTAATAGAATGGTACTCTTCAGATCGCCTTATACTATTTTCACTCCTCAATAGTACAATACACTTTCCTCGGACTTTTCTCAATTCTCCTTTCGTGTAATGTCAGATTCCTAACACAAAGTTCACCATAATATACACTGTCATGTATATAAAAGAATATTTCAATTAACTTGGATGGAATTTTGTATATACGTTGCTCTCAAGGATCATATCATATCACAACCCTCATGCATAATCTATTATTAATATATATACAGAATACGTTATTTATTGTGGTTTTTGATTCTAATGTTAATCAGTCATTAAATAAATTATATTTAAAATCTTATTTAATAAAATAAAAAATAAATATATCATTAATTAAGGTAACTTGATATACTTGGTTTTACCTCTCAATTTAACATTTCTACTACTAATGTATTTACAAATGTCATTTTTCCTTAGTAACGAAATAATAGAATTTTATAAAATCATCATTTAAAGTTTTACTAGCTCCGCTATATCGTATTTTCATCAACAAAAACAGAGAGTCTAAGATTGCACTAGTCACCTGACTTCCTTAAGCATATAACTATTTTAATTATGTATTTATTGATACTTAGTACCTATAAATTAAATCCAATAATTAGTGATATATATATATATATTATATATAATAATATATTATATATTTATTTTGAAGTAACATTCAATTTAATAATATATAATAAACATCAATTAAGTAGGTGGACGCGAATTATGATGGTAGAAGCAATGTAACATTGTTGTGAAATGACTTTCCAAGGTTCCTATGCAGAGAATGAAAACTAAAGCTGCATTGACTTCTTTCCCTCAACAACCCAAATTGCTCTTAAAATTGCACACTTCTAGTACTTCTCTGTTGGTCAAAGTTCAGACATCTTTTTGTGCCTCTGATGCTATTTCCAATTCCATGCCTTTAAAAATAGAGTAATGATTTACTTATTATAAATCTTATTAAACTGCCAATTAATATTTATTTAATGATGTAAATTTTAATATATCCTATTTTTATAGCATTGTAAAATTAGTTACTTGATTAAGAAAATAGCTCAGAGTTCATTTGAAATCGTGTCTTAACATTTTTATATAAATATTTAAAATAATAATATGAGCACTTTTATTCATGATGTGTATATACGACGATATCGACATGATATGAATAAGTATTTATAAAATAATAATAAAATCTTCTAAGAATTTCAATTTCAACTTAGAAAAGTTATCTCATTTTTATATTTAATAAATACATTAAATAATTAATGTATCTAGATATTTCACATCATAAAATTTATATATCACATCGATTAAAAATATCTCAAATCACAATTTTAAATTAAAAAATAGAAAGATGGATCAAAAAAGTCACTTTTGAAATATATGGACTAATTTCAATGATATGTAAAAATAAAGTGATCAAAACTCAATTTAATCGTAATATGTGTTGTGTAATTAATTAATAAATGATATTTTATGCATATAGTATAAGATTTTATGATTTATATTGCAACTATAGTCATTAAAAAGATGATAATCTTATCAATATTATCTTAAAGGTATTTGGAAAATAATAATTACTAATTATATTTATTAATAACCATTTAATGTTAGTAATATATTCAAATCTTACTCATTTAAATATCTTATTCATCATTTTTGTATTGTTTCAAATTATATGTCATTTTACAATTACTTAGTACAAACATTATGTCATTTTTACAATATTAATTATTCATTTCCTCCGTAATAATAGTCTCTAGTTCTATTTAAAGAGGACTAATTTTGACAAATAAAAAATATTATGTATTAATATGTTTTAACAGGATAATTTCAGAGGAAAAGGTTGTTAATATAAATTTGATATATAGAATTAAACCCATTTCATGATGAGTATGATGTACTAGGAACATATATTTCATAAAGCCATAATTGGATCAATATGTTGTTCCATGTGTGTGATCAAATACATGAATGATTATTGTGTTATCTTGCATTATCTATATTATTTTTATTTATATATCAGGTATCATGTGTATATCTATATATACATCAAAACTGAAGCCAACAATTATGCGTGATAAGTAGATTACACTGATCAAATCACTCAACACTTTAACATCACTAGTGAAAAGACTTTAAAACGACGGCGATCAGTAAACATATTTATAGAGAAAATTGTAAGACTGTATAGAGTGAAAACTAGTATCGTGTTAGATCCCAACATCACCTCCTAATGTTGGAAAACATTTTGTAGTGTCTTTGGAACGTCTTTGGAACTCAACTTAACGTTGATTGAGAGAACCATTCAAACTTTAGAAAACATGCTTAGGGCATGTACCTTAGAAGATAGAGGGAGTTGAAATTTCTATTTATCCTTAATGGAGTTTACCTATAATAATAATTATAATTTTAGCATAAATCAGTATGACATCGTATAAAACACTTTATTATAGGAGTAAGTATAGGACCTCTTTGTGTCAAATATAACTTATAGAGGAATTTTATAGATAGAGCTAGAGTCTATTAATGTCTTCTTTAGTTTATTTTCTTAATTTTGAAAAAATGTTTAAATTTAGTCCACTTTGAAAGCATATGATTGAAGATGTATTGTGCCTTTAACATGCATATTGGATTCTCTCTTAATATGTGCCTTTAACATGCATATCCGATGACATTCCGTAAAGCTTTCCAAGATTGTGAGGTGAAGATGGGAGTGCTCCATTTGATCTTAATTATAAAAGACTTTTAATATAAAGAAATGTTACATTTGATTGAAATTGAAGATTTGAAAAAAGTTTTACATTGCTTGAAATTATAAAGGAAGAGAGAGAGTTCAAAACTATATATATGACTCTTATTTTTCGTTATAATTGACACAAGTTAGAAACATTTTAAGTTTGTATATGATTTTATTTTCTTATACTGCTATTTTAGAGTGTTGTGAGATGTAGTTCAAATATTTGTTTTAGAGAATGTGTATATAGTAAGGGTCATAGGGAGTATGCCATAGGGAATATAAAGTTTATGTGTTGTAACACTTTTAGTGTTATTATTTAGTTGTCGTTTGATAATGGTTGTAGTTTTTTCTCCGATTAGAGTTTACACATTATTTTCTTGTGTTTTGATTGTTATTGAAATTTTTCTATTTGTTTATTTTTCTATATAAAAAGTTGTAATTTTTAAAATACATTTATTAGTTTAAATTAATTTCATTATTAATATATTTATCTTTTTAATATTAATTAGTAGATTTTAATATATCACAATTTTTTTTCGAAAGATATAGTAGATATATATATATAATATATATATTATGATTATTATATTTTATATATATATAAATAAGCTAGAAAAATAAAACAATTAATGTAATAGCTGAGTTTTGATTGTTCTTTTTTTGTTTATTTTTCTCTTATAAATATAGATACTTACTTATAGTTTATATTATTTATTAGTAGTATATCTTGTTCTCTTAATATATTACCTTTCAACACACTTGTAATTTTATTTTTAATTATTGGTAGTAAATTATTCTAAACGGGCCATGTGATCCTTTTTATGGAGTTGAATTTTTTTTATTAAAAAATATAATAGTGTAATCGAAACCAAATTTATATTAATATCCATTAAAGGCTAAACAATATTTTCTTAATTTGACAAACCTATTTTTTTGTTTTTTGGTTTTTTCCTATATTAGGGTTTGTCCTGTGTTTTATTTTACCTTTTGTTAATAACTTTTAGTTATGAAAATATTTATTATTAATACTTATTCCATCTCATAATAATTAATTTGATTTAATAATTTATATATTTTTTTTTTTTTTTTTTTTTTTATTAAAAATATATATAAATATAAAAATAATATTATTTTATTTAATTATTTATTAAGTTATATAATATCATTATTAATGTCATAAAAATATAATAAGAATATATACATTAAAAAGAAAGTAAAAATTAATTTTAAAATGTCATTAAAGATTAAAATTTATTTATTTTAAAATGAATTTTGTTTTCTTCAAATATATGAATAATTTAAAAGACAAAAGGATGGGAGGAAAAATATGCATAATAGGGGATGGAAGAGTGTCCAAAGGTTGCGCAGTTTTTGATGAGTATGGAGGGGTCAGTGGTCGAAGATATAGGGGCCTGGCCGGTTCTTCCTTAGGAGCAGAAACTGAACCAACCCGTACACTGCTAAAGTAACACAGCAGAAGACTCTTTATAGGTTAGACTTTAAGATAACATTCTCCAACGCTTAGGTTATTAGTAGGTTGTACATATGTACCAATCACTTGGGAGTTGTAAACATCAACACCTAGGTGAGACAAAGACAAAATGTTGATTGTGTGTTTGAAAGTTGAAACAACGGTAATGATCCAGGGGTTACTTTTGTGTTCTATTTCTAGTAACCAAGGGTTTCTAGCTCTATAAAAGTTGTGGGGCCAATCGTCAACAAGAAATTGGAAAAGGGAAAATGTTGGGGGTACACTACAATACCACTTTTCATCGTCTAATAATAATGGATATCCTTTGAAGTTTAAAGATACATATTAAAAATAATAATAATTAAAAGAAAAAAAAATAAATTGTTCAAAATTTGATAGGTTATAATACTATCATTAATATATAATAATAATAATATTTTAAAGTTATAGTAAATAGTTTTTTGACAGTAAGTTATAGGGAAATATATAATTTTAAAGCGTATTTTATTATTTAAATTTTTTTATACTTTATTATTTTTATTTGAAATGTTATTAATATTTATATTAGTGGTCGTAAAAAAGTATGCAATACTACGGTTAATTTAGAGATTTTTTTTAAGTTAAATAATTCTTTCTTATCTTGATAATTGTTATTTTTACTTCTTTTATATATATATTATAATTATATTATATTATATATATATATATCTTCAGAGAGAGTAATTTTAAACTTAAGTGTTATTGCTAAGAAATATTAAAATTTAAAAATTTTTGTGAAATTTAAATATAATATATAATTTCAAACTTAAAAAATTTGTAAACACATTTTAATTTTTAATATAAATTTATATTTTTAGGTTTCGTTAACAATATGCCTTGTATTACAGATAGTTAATTAATTTGAAGTGAATTGGTAAAAGTCACCCCCCCCCTCCCCTCGAAGTTATATTCATAGTTCATCGTAATCTACCTTATTTTAGAGGCATAATAGTTTTTTGTTAAAAAATATTTGACAATATGTTAAATTGTGCTTCAACTTTAAAAGTTTTGATTGAGTTTTTGCAAGCATGGTTAGAATTTCATAAAAATAATTCTTCATAAAAATTTAGAATTTTTTTAATTTTAGATGAATTAAATGTGAATTCTTTAAATGTAAAAAGTTCAAGATAAAAGTAACGTCTAAATGGATGTAGAAATCGAATTTTAAGTCATTTTTTGAAGATAAACTTTTTATATTGTTGTAGACATTCTTGCAAAACTTTATTAAAAAATATATGTTTATTTCACAGCATAAACTAAATATTTGTTCTGTATTTTTACTTGTAATTAGTGGCAAATTATTTTGTCCAGTGATATTGTAATATTTATCACTAAAAATTTATTTCAATGTTTTTTTTTAATATATCCGCTATATAATTTATATGTCGTGTTTTTTTTAATACTTATCAATGAAATATTTATCTAGTATTTTCTTTTATACATTAGTTTATAAAATTGTTTTGTAATTTTTTTTATATTAATTATAAATATTTATCCCGCGCTTATGTATAAATATTTTATACAATGACAAATGTCCGTGTTATTTTTTATATATTATTGGAAAATATTGGTCATGTGAGTTTTTATATATGTCATTACAAAAATAGTATCACAGCAAGCAATAAATGAGATAGTAGAAATACAAATTACAACAGTTGTCACAGGATTCGCGACAACAATCACTTTTATCTCTTCTTCTTCAAGTTTAAACTCCAAAACAAACTTTGATGGCTTCCAAATGGGTGGAAATGAAGGATGTTGATGATAGAGTGATTGTGGTTACTAGGTCTGTTGAGAGACTTTGAAAATTAGATTTTCCTCCACCATTTTTTAGGTTTACAGTTTTTGTTCTTTCAATAGGACAATTTTGGACCACTTTTCTCTCTTGATTTTGGGCCTTCTTTTATCCTTTTATGAATAAAGCAAATTTGGCCCAATGAAATAAAGATAATGGACATTTGAAGTATTCCTTTAATGTGTCATTGAGTGGTGAGCTGTCCCACTGTGCCCTTATAATAAGATTATCACGTTCTGACCCCACAACTTGTTGTCTTGCTACCTCACAAGGATGTTGTAGTGCTACTATATTATTTTACCCAAACTTGGTTAGTTAATTAAATGATGCACAAAATTAACACCAAACAACATAATTTCAACATAAATTAGCCTAATCTAATAAAAATAACATCTAATCAATATTATACTAAAATATACTAAAAACTACTAATTTAATTAAAATACCTCCGCAAGGATTTGAATATTCAAGTCTAAAAAGTGCTAAATAACTCATATTTTTAAGAGTTATCATTCATTCTATGGGAGTTTGACTTGGGTAGTATCAAAAAAAGCTCTAGCTCATATTGTTCATGAATATAAGAGAGTCAGTTTTGTTGGTAATGAAAAAGCCATGTGTTGTTTTATACTTAGAAGCTCTCAAGGATTACCTTGTGCATGTGAGTTAGCACAGTACAAGGTGAAAGTGGTTCCAATCCTAATGGATTCAGTTCATGTACATTGGAGGAAATTGATGATGAATAGTGGCCTTGAGGAAAAAGAGTTTTAAAATTATTCAAAGTTGGACATTACACCAGCTATGAATGTAATTTGAAAAAAAAAAATGAAAAAAAAAATAAATTTGCTGGAAGAATGGAATTGAAGAGGTAGTTGCGTGAAATCGCATATCCAGAAACAGCTTCAATGTGTGCACCACCAGATAAAATCAAAACAAAGGGAGGTGTAAAGAGGAAGAAAATAAGAAGTCAAAGGGATTTGATGTGTATTGCAACCCATCATAATTTGAGCACATGGATGCATTTTATTTTGATAATGCGACTACTTAAGCCTCTCAGAAAACACCCAAGAAAATATTTCAGCAAACCTCTTAGCAATCATCCAAACAGGCCTCCCTCTCAATAACAATCCAAATAAGCCTCCCAATAAGCTTTCGGCCAAGCTTTCAAACAAGTTGTAGTGAGTGGAGTTATAAAATATATGGATGAATTTTCTCCCTAATTCATCCATATATTGATTCTCCCTAATTCATTCATATATTGAAGACATAGTTAATGTTAAGACGAATGGAAATTATGGATATTGTGCTATTGTTGTGTTACTTGGTCATGGTGAAAATATTGGAGCATTGTGCGTCAACAATTGTACAATGAGATTAAGCCCAATCCTGATCTATATGTTAGATTATTCAAGGAATACTTTCAAGAAGTGATTGGCTATTTTTTTGTAACAAGTTTGGGAAACTAATCCAAGGAGAAGTGGATGAGCATTCTAGAAATGAGTTACAAGATATCAACAAAATATAATATTGTTTTTGTCACATTGGGGAAAACTTTTTCTTTGCTTTTTCCCCATTTAGAGGTGAACACCATTGAGATGTATCACGTGATCGTATTATCAATATTGGTTTTGTTAGTAAATATTATTGGATTGAGGTTAAATTGAAGTTAGGATGTTTGCTACCTCCACTTGCATGAAATTGGAAAGACCACCACAATGATGAGTATACATCATAGACTATAGCTTATGCGGGACGTCTACAACATTGGGGTCACTAGATTTAGCACAAACATCACATGTGTGCACTAGATTTAGCACAAATATCATATGTGTGCCTTTGGTAGATGATTGATGTTCTCAATCATTCTTGATATTTTGTATGACTCAAATGAATTGAATTTTTTGTATAGTCGTGATTGCATCGACACCTTTTTTATGGATCTTGTAAGTGTATGGTCCTTTGTGTTTAGATTTAGTTTATTTTGACCGATGTCAAAACTAGATTGAAAATTATTTTCTCATAATCCTCACACCTTAGGATCTAAGCAAATTAAAATTTAATTTGCTTAATTGATTTTTGATGGTCTTTTTAATCTTTAAAAAAATTGCCAAAATTGCCTTTTTAAAATGCATTAGAATTACTTTGCATAAATATATCGTTGAATTAGAATCAACACAGAGGAATTAAGAATTAAGAGAGAAGTGATAGAATCAACCTGTTAGAACGCAAAGGGTGATTAAGAATCAACATGTTAGAATCATTTACATATCTGTTTGATCAAATCAAACGAGAAGGTGGTTCGAATCCCAGTTCAAAAATGTTGAATTAGATTTTGTTGATCGGAAGCAACTCAAATGTGATTAAAATCAGACACACATTTTTGACTTTTTTAAATGCATCAGAAGTGTGTTTTCATGTTACACTATAAGTACTTTTCACCCTTTCATTTAACATTAACATATTGAAAATCCATTTCTATTTCTCTCTCATACAAACATCTCTTTGAAAACTCGTAGAATTTTTTGGTGAAAGATGATTGTTTGTGAGATTCTTGAGGTGAGGTGGTAGAGTCTTTTGAAATTGTGAGTGTTCAATTCGATTAATGAGAGTTCGAGTGTGACAGGGGTTGTAGTTATCTACAATCAAGAGAAAGGAAAGTAAGTGATTTATTTTCACCCTTGTTGCATGGGATAGGCTTGGTTCTTGTGTTTTAGGTTTTCCGCTCATAGAATGAATGCATAAGATTGAATGGAGTTACATATCAACAGGAATACATTTAAGGTTGAAGACTTCCTAAAGGTTGACCTGATAGCAACCTGGTATCAATTCGTGATTTAATGGGTGATGTCTTTGGAAAGGGTTGGTTTTCAAGAGATCTTAAAAGACCTATTCAAGATTTCATTCTGAGATGAATAGCGTTGAAGTGCGGTTAGTTAAGGTGTTCTGTTCAATTGACTCAAGAGCTTCTGTATGTGATAATCGATAACAATTCAGTCTTTACTATAGTGGAAGAGAAATCTTTATCAAAATTTTAAATTGAGGATTAGATATAGCCGTTTGTACAACGAGGATGAAGTGGCCGAACAAGGATAAAATTTGGGTTTAATTTTTCCTTAATCTTTTCATTTAAGAATTTAATTGATTAATGCAAAGTTTACAATCTTAACAAGTGATTTTTTGGTCAATGTGAAAATGTTTCTGCACAAGTGTTGATTGAAATTATTGAAAAGATTTTTGATTTAGTTGTGTGCAGAAAATTCACAGATTGTTTGGAAAATAATTTTCAAGAACATTGATTAAAATTATGTTCTTAGTGTGACTTTTAGTTGTATTGATAATTGATGTTCGATCCGTTTTTTAGACATAAGGTGAAAAACAAAGGTGTTGTACTAGTGCATAATTTTTTTATTAATGTTCTTCATAATATTTGTAGTCTTGTAGTTCTTAGTGATAGTATTTGTTGATATTAAGTTTGATTTAGATCTTATTCAAAGTGTTACTCAATATGTATATTGTATGCAGTTTGATTTTTATTGTCGCGGCCTAAATTTTGAGTTTTTCTCAAATTCAATGGAGTCTCCACCAAAGTTTATTTTACAATAGGGAAAATATTGGGAAACCCTTAAAAATAGAAATAATAAAAAAATTTGTCTTTGAAACCAAATTTTGAGTTCTGGAGTCGATTATGCGTAGAGAAGATATTAACACCCTATGACATCCGTTAAAATA
>PGWS01010523.1:0-10499 GCA_002896235.1 Cicer reticulatum
TCCTCTGCCTCGCGCTCACCCTCCATCTCCATTTTTCTTCTTCTTGGTTTTGCTTTCTTTTTCTTTCTTTGGCTTCAAGAATAGAACCCAAGGCTAGTGGGTGAGAAAGATCAAGTTCTCAGCTCCTTCCTCCTTCTCGGATTCGGAAACGGAGTTAAGGATTTCAAAACCGTCAAACACAAACCTCCACGTTTCATCTAGATCCAAGCTTCGTTTCGCAAAGAGATAGAAGGGAAAGTTGCTCACTACCACGCTACGGTGCTAGGGAACCAACTTTCGAGGCGACGTTGCGAACATAGATTTTACCGGATTTACTCGCAGTACCGTGTTCGCACGTTAAAGCTAACATTAAGGTAAGGGCTCCTTCCAAACTTTTAGTTTGCATTTAGGGACTTATCTGTGGTTGTGTGGAAAGGAATTTGTTAGGGTTGAAGTGTTGATTTGGGGGAAAATGAATCAAGGCTTTATGGGTAAAATCTTAGAGTTAGGTTTTGGTTATATTGATGAATGTTTCGTGGAAAATGAATTTAAACTCATTTATGTATGATTTTGAGTAAATGAAACATGTTGTGTTTGAGTGGTGGATTGTTTTGATTTGTGTTCGTCGTATTTGACGTGTTCTTAATTAATACTGATGAAATTTGTTGTGTATATGGTTGGATTCTGTGGAGAAATGAATTGATGTGTTTTGGTATGAGTTGTGGATTGGATCTGATAATAGGTTTTGAGTTGTTTTGTGTGGAATTTGAAAACCATTAGAGTTAAACGAGTATTAAGAATGAGGAATCTCTTAATGTCTACGTTTACTTAATGTTGGCGTGAAAACCATTAGAGTTAAACGAGTATTAAAAATGGGGAATCTTTTAATATCTCGGTTTACTTAATGTTGTTTTGGAAAATCGTTTAAGTTAAATGAGTATTAAAGAATGGGGAATCTCTTAATGTCTTGTTTACTTAATGTTTGTTTTGGAAAATCGTTTAAGTTAAAAGAGTATTAAGAAAGGGGAATCTCTTAATATTTCTGTTTGCTTAATGTTTGTTGTGAAAATCGTTTAAGTTAAATGAGTATTAAAAATGGGGAATCTTTTAATATCTGCATTTGCTTAACGATTGTGGTGATGGAGTCTGTGTATGCTCATGCATTTCATTTGGTAAATCGTGCTGACCCGTGATAGGTGGCACCTCGGTAAACAGTACTGACCCGTGATAGGTGGTACGTTTACGATTTACGTTTTGGTAATTGTGCTGACCCGTGATAGGTGGCACCTCGGTAAATAGTACTTTGGCCTGTGATAGGCGGTACGTTTACGATTTACGCTTTTTCTTTTAGTAAATTGTGCTGACCCGTGATAGTGGCACCTCGGTAAACAGTTACTTGACCCGTGATAGGTGGTACGTTTATGATTTACGCTTTTTAGTAAATCGTGCTGACCCGTGATAGGTGCACCTCGGTAATTGGTACTTTGGCCTGCGATAGGCGGTACAATTATGATTTACGGCCCTTCGAGGAGGGTTTTGGTTTGGAATTCCGAGTCCATGCATTTTGGCATATACGCATCGCATTAGGGTGCTTGGCACACGAGTCGTGTTTGAATCAAGTTATGATTAAGTGTTATGTATTGATATCGTGTGTAAGTGTGATGGACTGTAAAACTATTTCGAAATCCAATTTGTCGTGATGATTGTATGGGAATTGCTAAGTGTTAAGATTTGGAGTTATGTATGAATGTGATTGAATTAGTTTATGTATTTTTGGAAGAATAAGCAGGGAAATCGATTTCCCAATCAATTTGATGAGTTGCAGGGACTTCACTAATTTGACAAAATCGATTTGCCAATCGATTTTGCAATATGTTTTTCAAAACCTCTTAAGAAATCGATTTGGAAATCGATTGGCAGTAAGACAGGAACTCAGCAAAACTGACAAAATCGATTTGGAAATCTATTGGCATCAACACAGGGGCTCAGTTATCCATTTAATCGATTTCCAAATCGATTGAATTAAGCACAGAGTTCAGTTTTTACTAAAATCCTTCATCCAAATCGATTTCCCAATCGATTGGCCTAGTGGAAATTCTTATTTTGAGTTAGATGATCGATTGTTCAATTGGTTCATCAATGGATTGGCCAGTTGTTTATTGCCTGATTGATTTAAGACTTATTTTGATTTCATTTTTATTTTGCAAGCATGATATGAACTTTTAGCATATGGAAAATCCTTTTAAGGTGCATGCTTAGTTGAGAGGTTATTTTGTGCATTTAAAAACTTAAATGTTATGTGTTAACTGTTAATTTCGGTTGGTGACCCTTTACAACTATTGTGGAAATCTGGGCTTTGCCCTCAGATGAGAGCCAGTGTTGGACTTTAGTCATTTGAATCCTAATTTTGACATAATTAACAAACATACAATGTTCATACATCATATGATAAATCTAACATTTTAATTGAGCAAGATTCAGGAACAACAATCCCACCCTACACACTTGAAACAAATTGCTTGGAACTCAAGAACAACAAAAGTTTGAATATTGACTGAGTAAATCGATTGGGAAATCGATTTCATAACAAGGGGTGTAAGGAAACATAACTGTTTTGATTGTATAATCGATTAGGCAATCGACTGGCAAATCGATTGGCAAATCTATTGGCAAATCGATTGTACACATCACAAATTAAAAACTGATTGAAACAAATCGATTGGGAAATCGATTGATCAAGTCACAATGACAATCCATTTTCTAGGGTAATCGATTGGCAAATCGATTGCTTAGATAATATTTGAAAAATAACTTGACATGTGACAAACACAATCGATTGGACAATCTATTGTGAGAATTTCAATCATGTTAAGTTTGGTTGCAATCGATTGGGAAATCGATTGAACTAAACATCTGGTAAGAACTTTTCAGGCAAATACAAACAAATCGATTGGCACTTCGATTAACATCAAAATAGCTAAGTCACTGTCTTGAACACAATCGATTGGCAAATCGATTGAAAGAACCTTTTTGAAATCACAGTGAACTTTGATCTTGTGGCCAAATCAATTCTGAGTATTTGTAAATCGATTATGAGACTTAATAAATCGATTAAGTAATCGATTGGTGTGATTTTTAATGGAACAAAAACACCTGACATCGATTATGAAATCGATTCATATAAGTCTGAACATAATTTACTGAAAAGAGTTTTTAAAAGAATCGATTGGCAAATCGATTGGTTTATGTAGTTTCAAGATTCAAGAAAAACAAGACCCGCGATAATCGATTGGCATATCGATTAGACCTGTTTTATCACTTTAATGAATCGATTGGTAAATCGATTTATTAGTTGTTTTTCAGAAACTATAAAAACTGTTTTCAATCATTCTCTCATTAACACATGTATACACTTGAAAAACATCTTGAATATACTTCAGAATACTGAAGAACTCTTAAGAACACATTGTTAATATTCTGATATTGCTTTTTCAGATCAAAGCCAAAAAGATTATCCATAATCATTGAGAGAGCTGAAAAAGTATTCTTGAGAGAAAAGACAATGTTCTCATGAACAATCGTTGAATAACCAGATTCGTGAGAAGACACATTGATCAAGATTGAAGACAACTTTTTGTACTTCTTTTATTTTGTTTGAAACAAATACTTTGAAAAGAAAAGACTGCGAAAAATCCAGCTAGAAACTGGTGGCGATCTTCTTGGGTGAGAGGCCTCATCAAGAAAGAGCCGTACTTGATTTTGTGTGAGTCTGCTGAGTGACTACAAGGATCAAGGGGTTAAGCAATAGGAAAGAGATTGTGTGAGATAGATAGGTTTCGAGGAAACTGGACAATCTGTAAACAATTGACAATTCTTTCTATTGGAGAAAAAGTTGAAATCCAGTTGGATTGTCAGGACTGGATGTAGGTTGTCTCGTTGACAACTGAACCAGGATAAACCTTGGTGCATTCTACCTCTCATCCTTTTACTTTTAATTGTTAATCTTGTATGCCGCATTATAATTCCGCTGTGTGTATGAATCTGAATAAATCTTGCATCGTATGATTGTATGTTCGATCTTAATTGTATGCTAGACGTATTCGATTTTCTATATTGCTTTAATTCGATTAAAGACTGATATATTCTGATTATTTCGAGGTCATAATAATCAACAGCCAGGACGATCCTACCGGTTCGTACCCTACGGACGAGAATGTAGATGAGAATGCTTGATTGGAGCTATGTTAGGAGGATCTCACGGGGCGCGTGGAGATCACTCAGGGTGTATAGCTATAGTTTTTTTTGAAGAATGATCAGATTAGGATGACATAGAGGGAATAAATGTTTTTTGGATTACGTTATTTTGAATTGGAAAACTGTACCTTTACTAATATTGTCAGTATGACATCTTATTTGAATGGGTTCCATGTATTCATCTGTTTGTGTAAATACTTTGGATTCATATATTTTGAGAAACTTTTCCGCTGCTTGTAAATTATAATGACTCAATTATTTATCCAAATGTATTACCTTATTTAATTCTCTGTTTTATTTTAATTTCTTTGGAAAAAAAAAAATACACCCTCGCTTTGAAAATTGGGGTGTTACATTGTGGTATCAGAGCTTTGGTTTGGTTTTCTGATCATGCGTCGGTTTAGGGGGTTGAGTTGTCAGATCCGCAATAATTATTATGTGTTAATGTGGTCGAAAGCTAGTTTTGGAATTATTTGAAGTAGTGTTAAGACTCTACTTGATGATGGTTCTATAGGAAAAACCATGCCGCCAAGAAGGGACGACGTTCCAAGGGCCAATGCTAATAGGGACGATCGAATGGCGGAGGCTATGAACAACATGGCTGCTTCTGTTGCTGCACAGACTGCTGCCAAGACTCAACGTGATCTTGAAAAGAGGGGAAGAGAGATCCGTGCTGCAGAGTCAAGAGGATTAGAAAGACTTCCGTTGTTACAATCCTCCAAGTTTAAGGGGGATGAAATTCAGAGAAAGCGGATCAATGGATCCAAGAAGTGGAGAAGATCTTCGAAATGATTAACTGTCAGGCAGAAGTGAAGTCAGCTATGCCACTTATATGCTATTAGGGGATGCTGAGTACTGGTGGAGGAGTGCAAGATTGTTGATGAGATCAACTCACGAGGAAGTGAACTGAGAATCATTCAAAAGGAAGCTTTTAAACAAATACTTCCCGATGAGTACCAGGACTAAGCTGGGTGATGATTTCCTGAAACTGCATCAGGGGAACATGACCGTGGGTGAATATGCTGCTAAGTTTGAATCGGTATTGAGATACTTCAGGTTTTTCCATGAAGAGATTGATGAACCATTCATGTGTCATCGTTTCCAAGACGGACTAAAGTATGAGATTCAAGACTCCGTCTTACCCTTGGGAATTCAACGTTTCCAAGCGCTTGTAGAAAAATGTAGAGAAGTGGAGGATATGAAAAATAAGAGGGCTAACCGAGGAGGGAATTTTAATTCAGGAGGCCCTAGTCGGGTGAATTATCAGAACAAGGGAAAGCAAGTTGCTAAACCTTATAATCGACCACAAAATAACAACGGTGGGCAGAATCGCCCAGGGAACCAGAATTTCGGAAGACAATTGGGACAAGTGCTTCGATGTTTCCGATGTGGGGAAGAGGGACATTATGCTAGTGCTTGTACCTCTAATGTCCTCACCTGTTACAATTGTCGGAAGTCGGGGCACATGGCAAGGATTGCACGGCTCCAAAGGTGGAACCAGTTGTGAATGTAACTAGGGCTACTCGTCCTATCGCTAGAGGACGCGTTTATTGCGTGAGTGCTGAAGCTGGAAATCCATCTGGCAATCTGATTCAACGTGACTGTGAGATTGCAGGTAACACTCTAACTGCACTTTTTGATTCGAGGGCAACCCATTCCTTCATTGCTATGGATTGTGTGAATCGTTTGAAGTTATCTGTGTCGCCTCTACCTTTTGATTTGGTTGTTTCTACACCTGCTAAGACTTTGACAGTAAATTCTGCATGTTTACATTGTCAAGTAACTATACAAAATAGAGATTTCTTGATTAATTTGATTTGTTTACCTCTACAATCACTCGAGGTCATTCTCGATATGGATTGGATGTCGTATCATTACGTGATCTTGGTTTGTGCTCGTAAATTGGTTCTTTTCCCTGAACCAGAAATTGTTAAGTATCTAGCCGCTAACAAACTCCGAGTGTCGGTAAGTGAAGGGACTCATGAGTTTTTGTCTCTGGCTAATGTGGAGGCAAAGATAAATGTGAACATAGAAGATGTGATGCTTGTCAATGAGTACCGGGACGTATTTCCAACGGAAATTCCAGGATTTCCACCGGTAAGAGAAGTGGAATTTTTCATTGATTTGCACCCAGGAATCAGACCTATTTCAATGGCACCGTATCGAATGTCGCCATTGGAATTAAATGAGCTCAAAGGCCAAATTGAAGACTTGTTGGAGAGGAAATTTATAAGACCAAGTGTATCACCATGGGGAGCTCCAGTTTTTGCTAGTTAAGAAGAAGGACGGAAGCTCGCGCTTATGTGTGGATTATAGATAGCTTAATAAGGCAACTATTAAGAACCATTATCCTTTGCCATGCATCAATGATTTAATGGATCAATTGAGAGGGGCCGCGATATTTTCGAAGATTGACTTGAAGTCGGGTTACCATGAGATTCGAGTAAGGGAAGGAGATATTCAGAAAACTGCTTTCAGAACCCGTTATGGACATTATGAATATCTGGTTATGCCGTTTGGAGTTACCAATGCACCATCAATTTTCATGGACTACATGAACAGAATCTTTAGTCCATTCCTTGATAAATTTGTTGTGGTGTTCATTGATGATATATTAATTTATTCGAGAACTGAAGAAGAGCATGGAGAACATTTACGTCAAGTTCTTGAGATTTTACGCGAGAAGCAATTGTATGCCAATCTGTCAAAGTGTGAATTCTGGCTAGAAAAAGTGAATTTCTTAGGACACGTGATAACCAAGGAAGGAATCGCTGTAGATCTGGCTAAGATTGAGGCGGTTCTTGCTTGGAAACAGCCTCAGACTGTCACTAACATACGAAGTTTCGTAGGATTGGCAGGGTACTACATGAGGTTTATTGAAGGTTTTGCTAAGATTGTGACTCCGTTGACACAACTTACCAGTAAGGATCAACCGTTCGCATGGACGGAGAAGTGTGAGGAAAATTTTCAGTTACTAAAGAGAAAATTGACGACCTCACCAGTATTGGTATTACCGCAATCAGAAGAACCCTATGAAGTTTATTGTGATGCATCTCACCAAGGTTTGGGATGTGTTCTGATGCAACACAAGAAAGCCGTAGCTTATGCCTCAAGGCAATTGAAGATTCATGAGAGAAACTATCCTACCCATGATTTGGAGCTTGCCGCGGTTGTTTTTGCATTGAAGATCTGGAGGCACTATTTATAGGGGTGCACTTTCACCGTGTTCAGTGACCATAAAATATTGAAATATTTGTTTGATCAGAAGGAGTTGAACATGCGCCAGAGACGGTGGATGGAGACTCTCAAGGATTTTGATTTCACACTGCAGTACCACCTGGGGAAGGCCAATGTAGTGGCTGATGCTTTGAGTAGAAGAAGTGTCTCGGTGTTTTCAACAATTATGGTTAGACAACAAGAGTTGTGGAAGCTTTTAGAGATCTACACTTGAACGTAGAGTTTGCACCTGGAATTTTGAAATTTGGAATGATTAAGATTTCGAGTGGACTACTTGAAGACATTGCAAATTCTCAAGATGACGTCTTAATACAAGAGAAGAGGAACCTAATAGTGCAAGGGAAGACAACTGAGTTCAAGATTGGATCAGATAATATTTTGCGATGTAATGGCAGGATTTGTGTACCACGAATTACAGATATGAGGAAAACAATCTTAGAAGAGGCTCATAAGAGCAAGTTGAGTATTCATCCTGGAGCAACAAAGATGTATCAGGATTTGAGACAGCATTATTGGTGGCCAGGAATGAAGAAACATGTAGCGGAGTATGTATCAACTTGTCTAACTTGTTAGAAAGCGAAGGTGGAACATCAGCGACCTGCCGGGATGTTGCAACCTTTAGATATACCCGAATGGAAGTGGGACAACATTTCCATGGATTTATAACTGTATTTCCCAAAAACAAGGAGAAAGAATGATTCTATATGGGTGATAGTGGATCGACTGACTAAATCCGCTCACTTTTTGCCAGTAAAGACCACCTATAAAGTAGATCAGCTAACAGAGATCTACATTGCTGAAATTGTGAGGTTACACGGGGTACCATCGAGTATTGTATCAGACCGTGATCCGAAGTTCACATCACATTTTTGGGGAGCATTGCACGAAGCATTGGGAACGAAACTACGATTGAGTTCAGCTTACCATCCACAAACGGACGGACAGACTGAAAGGACGAATCAGTCCCTGGAAGATTTGTTGAGAGCATGTGTATTAGATGATAGGGGAAGTTGGGATGATGTACTTCCGTTGATTGAGTTCACCTACAACAATAGTTTCCACGCAAATATCGGAATGGCACCATATTAGGCTTTATATGGGCGCAAGTGTCAAACGCCCTTGTGTTGGTATAAGGACGGTGAAAGTCTGATTGTCGGACTGGAGATGGTGCAACAGACTACAGCTAAAGTAAGGAAGATCAAGAAGAAAATGAAGACTTCACAGGATCGTCAGAAGAGTTACGCGGACAAGCGTCGCAGACTTTTAGAATTCGAACAGGGTGATCATGTATTTCTGAGAGTCACCCCTACTACTGGAGTAGGTAGAGCCTTGAAATCGAAGAAGTTGACTCCGAAATTTATTGGACCATATCAGATTTCTGCACGAATTGGGCCTGTTGCTTATCGGATTGCATTGCCTCTGATACTATCCAATATTCATGACGTGTTTCATGTGTCACAGTTGAGGAAATATCTTGCAGATCAATCTCATGTGATCGAACCAGACACAATCCAACTGAAGGATAACTTGTCATTCGAAGTACCACCTGTGAGAATTGATGACAATAAGATTAAGCGATTGAGGACCAAGGATGTTTCATTGGTCAAGGTGATTTGGAACCCAATTACTGGAGATGCGACTTGGGAACTGGAGAGCAAGATGAGAGAACAACACCCAGAGTTATTTATCGACGCATAGTTTCGAGGACGAAACTAATTTTAGGGGGGTGGTAATGTAAGACCCATAATTTTAAAGTATACTTTATGTAATTTTTGTGTATTTTGGATTTTCGCTCGGAGGCTTTTTAGCCAAAGTTATTAATATTTTGGAGTTTATATGACCAAAAAGATATTTTGATGCCGATTAGAATTACTCGTCGATGAATACATTAAATTAGCTGCGGTGAATCTTTTACAAAGAATTTAATGCGTTATGGGTGAAATGGTAATTTAACAAATATCTAGATATTTTGAGATATTTCTTAAAAGTAATTAATATATATAATATATATATATATATATATATATATATATATATATATATATATATATTGTTTGTGTGGAGGGAAAAGGGGAGGAAATAGAAGAAGAGAAAATAGAAAAGAAGGAAAAAAAGAAAGAAAAGAAAAGGAAAGGAAAGAAAGGCAAAAAGAAAGAAAACATAACATTTTCCTTCTTCTTCCTCTGCCTCGCGCTCACCCTCCATCTCCATTTTTCTTCTTTTTGGTTTTGCTTTCTTTTTATTTCTCTGGCTTCAAGAATAGAAACCCAAGGCTAGTGGGTGAGAAAGATCAAGTTTTCAACTCATTCCTCCTTATCGGATTCGGAAACGGAGTTAAGGATTTCAAAACCGTCAAACACAAACCTCCCCGTTTCATCTAGATCCAAGCTTCGATTCGCGAAGAGATAGAAGGGAAAGTTGCTCACTACCACGCTACGGTGCTAGGGAACCAACTTTCGAGGCGACGTTGGGAGCGGAGATTTTACCGGATTTACTCGTGGTACCGTGTTCGCACGTTAAAGCTAACGTTAAGGTAAGGGCTCCTTCCAAACTTTTAGTTTGCATTTAGGGACTTATCTGTGGTTGTGTGGAAAGGAATTTGTTAGGGTTGAAGTGTTGATTTGGGGGGAAATGAATCTAAGGCTTTATGGGTAAATCTTAGAGTTAGGTTTTGGTTATATTGATGAATGTTTCGTGGAAAAGAATTTAAACTCATTTATGTATGATTTTGAGTAAATGAAACTTGTTGTGTTTGAGTGGTGGATTGTGTTGATTTGTGTTCGTCGTATTTGACGTGTTCTTAATTAATACTGATGAAATTTGTTGTGTGTATGGTTGGATTCTGTGGAGAAATGAATTGATGTGTTTTGGTATGAGTTGTGGATTGGATCTGATAATAGGTTGAGTTGTTTGTGTGGAATTTGAAAAACCATTAGAGTTAAACGAGTATTAAGAATGAGGAATCTCTTAATGTCTATGTTTACTTAATGTTGGCGTGAAAACCATTAGAGTTAAATGAGTATTAAAAA
>PGWS01010535.1:0-13634 GCA_002896235.1 Cicer reticulatum
CATTTTTCAGCGCTTTTTCAAAAAAGCGCTGTAAAATGCACACCCTATAATGCATATATTGGGTAATTATGGGTGTGCATTTTACAGCGTTTTTTCAAAAAAACGCTGTAAAAGGTGCATAACAAGCACACGTTATATCTACATGTTTTATAGCGCTTTTTTAAAGCGTTGTTGTATCTTTTACATCGCTCGATTCCACAACGTTTTTTTTTTTTTGAAAAAGCGCTGTAAATGGATTAAAAAAAGCGCTGTAAAATTCTATTTTTCACGTAGTGTTCATATTCATTCTTTTTGTTTTTAACAAATTTGTATTGAATCGATGTATTCTACAATTTTAATAAATGAATATAATTTTTTTTAATATATATATATATATATAGCCCTAATTTTACATGTAGTAAAAAGATTATTAAAGAATTGTCAAAATAAGATTATGACTATACAATATTGATTTTTATAAAGAATATAATCTTTTATCCGTATATTCTTTACAAGTTCTACACTTCTACTTGACAACAAATTGGTGTCGCTTTTGTTAGTTCATGTATGTATTCTTTCAATTAAAGTTGTGCAACTTGAATTCCTCTCCCATCTGCAATTTTGACTGTTACGAGTTATTGAGGCGTGTTTGAAGTAAAAAGACGATTTAATCCTAATTTTTTTAATAATACTTAATTTTCTTTTCAAAGCAGAAGAGAGTTACTATTTTTATCAACAACAAAATAAGCTATTGTTACTTGTTAGGACCCGTGACTTGCAGAAATTAAGTTTAATTTTGATGAAGAGCATTGAGTATGCATATCAATTGATTGCAATAACACATAAAAAGTTTGATTACACAGTTCAAAGATTAACTTCTACGTTTGTGTGACTTATTTTGACTTGAATGATCCAATATAAATATAAGAAACTTACACACTTGAGAAGCATTCATAATTTATGTACTTTCTCTAAAATTTATTTCCTCTATTTTACCTGACTTTTATACCCTTTAAGATTCTTGTTAAAACAATATTGGGATCTGCAACAATGATTAACCAACAAAATAGAAGATAAACAATTGTAGAAGAAAAAAACGAAAACGCATAATGTTCAGAAAAACAGAAAACTAGAAAACGGAGATTGATTATCGTTCTCCGTCTTCTGTAGTTTCTAAAAAACAGTTTTCCTTTCTGCAGTTTTCTAAAACCAGTTTTCTCTATCAATGCAAATGAAAATTAAAGAAGGATAAGGGAAGAATAACACCAAGAATTTACGTGTTCGATCTCAATTGATGAGACCTACGTCACGGGCAAACAAGCAAGATTAATCCAATAATAATGATTGTAACTTTACAAGATTAAAGTCTTCTCAAGATTGATCTCCTAGTATCTATCAATGTTTATGAACCAGCAATACCAGCCTATCTCTCAATCTTTCTTTTCTCCCTTTAATCTCTCTCTCTGAATTTCTATGAATCATGAATTGCATATATCTTTCTTAGTTTTTCAGCTCTTGCTATTACAACCATATCATTACAGCTGCTACAATATTACAACTTTATTTATAATATACACAAGCAAACTAACTATAACCACCTATCATAACTAACTTGGCCAAAGATATTTTTTTATCATTTGAACGTTCATTGGTTTATTTCATCCTGTATTTTTAGGAATTGCACATGATATATTTATTAATTAATTTATAATTACTATTATTTTAATTATTCAATAATTTGGTTATAATTTTTTTAAGGGAACTTGATTATAATCGTAGAACAACTTTTTAACATATCTCTATTATTTAAATTATAATTAATAATAAAGTTTAATTAATTATCTTACATTAATTAAAATAGTCTAAAAATATCTAATTATTGAATTAGATCTTATTAAAATGAAACTTTGAATTTGATGGAAGTTTTTGAAATTGAAGGTACTTTAGTACTTTTGAAAATAATCAACACTTTTCTTCCTTCTATTTCTCATCTCTTTTTTTTAAAAAAAAAATTAATCAATACTTTAAATCTTCATATTTTTCATTATTTCTCTCTTCTCACACTCTCTATCACCTATTTCTCTCTTCACTATTCTTCTCATAGACCAAACATAGTGTAAGTTTTCGGAATGTGTGTTTTTTTAATTCCTTCCTAAGGCTTATAAATTAAGTTTTTATCCAAAGTACACAAAAGTTAGAATGAATTAACCAACATTTCAACTCACACCAGAACATTTTCACTCACACAGAACATTATTAACTTTAGATTTAGAGTTAACACTTCAAACATGATTGGAACAATGATCAACAATTCTTCACCTTGGTAAGTTTGAGAAAGGAACATTATAGAAAACAAGTTCATATCATTTTGATGTCCTCCAATCAACATTCATTTGCCATGCTTCTAACCAGAAAATCCAAACAATGCCTTGAAATTTGCTAAGATGTACAGTGCTTGGTAATCATATGTTTGGAATGCATATCAGCTAATTTCCACTAGTGTGAGTCTTTAACCACATCAATTTCACCCTTTTTCGATTATACCCTTTATGAATAGAGCCTAACATCAATTATGTTTTGTCCTTTCATGATACATTGAATTCTTGCTCAAATGTATAAGCATTTTAACTGTCACATGTATAGCACACCCACCTCAAACACTAGGTCCTCTATACATAGCTCGTCCTTGAGTGCTTCTGCTAATGACACATATTTTGGTCTCTGAGGTTGACAATGTAACTATGTTGCTGAAAGGAGGCTTTGCAACTAATTGTATTTCCAACATGTAAAAATATAGCCTACCAGTGATGTGTTATTTTGTGTAGATCCTTGGCATAATAAGAATAAAACATACCTTGGACTTGAAATAAAGATTCTTTTTCCTTGTGTAGACTAAGTTGATGTCTTGAGTTCGCTTTATGTACCTCATAACCCATTAATAGCATATTTATGTTCTTTTTTTCAGATCGTCAGCCGTTAATCTGCTTTGGTAACATTGATGACATGAGAGATACAGGTCTAAAACACACCATAGCAATACATCGTTGCTACCAAGAAAAGTGCTAGAAACGCTTTATTTCCAACACTGTACTCTAACATCTTTTCGCTTTGAAAATAACCTTCACCATTGGCTTCTCCCTTTCCTTATTTCTCTTTAATTGTTGTCAGAAAAGTGTTGATAAACTTCTTCCAATGAGGAGGAGTGTCTTCCATAAAAAAAAGTGTTGGATTTTGAGTTTCAAAAACTATTTAAATTCAAATTTATGCCACCGAAGATATTACTGGTTGAGTCGCGACTAGGTCGCTCTCCTTAAGACGTTTCGACGCACTGCCAAGTTTGCAAGGCAGACTATCAACTCACGAAGTCCCCGAATAAAACAGCCCAGATTCACTGTATCGGAGTTCCACTGCACCGTGGAAAACCGTTCTAGAATTACACCCCTCAATATGGCAGTTTAAGCCACTCTCAATATGACAATTAATGTCACTCGCAATATGGTACTATGACCATATCTAAACTACGGTATAATAACCGCTCAAAAAGACAAAAAAAACGAATGGACTACGGCATAATAACCGCTCTAAAACAAAGAACTAGGGCATAACAACCGCTTTAAACCGAAGGGACTACGGCATAATAACCGCTCTAAACCGAAGGGACTGCGACATAATAACCGCTTTAAAACCGAAGGGACTGCGGCATAATAACCGCTTTAAACCGAAGGGACTGCGGCATAATAACCGCTCTAAAACCGAATGAGGGATCTGCGGCATAATAAACCGCTTTAAAACCGAAGGGACGCGGCATAAAAACCGCCTCTAATACACCGAAGGGACAGAAAAGAAAGGGAGAAGTGGCTCGAAAAATTAGCGAGCAGAATATAGAGGTAGAAAAGAGAAAGTTGGCGAAAAGCATCCAACTTTGGTGTACTTTTCACAATAGCTGAAACTCATTATATAGTGATGGACAGCAAAGTCACATATGGTTTTTCTAAACAATGTGGGACTTTAGTATGTAATAGAGATTAAAACTAACAAAAATGCACAGTTTTTTTCCAAAGTGGATTTCAAAAAATATTCCTTACCAATGTGGGACTTGCAATTTACAAAAAACAATGTTTCTTTCCAAGTTAAATTTACAAAAATATTCTCAAGTGGGCTTCAACACATTTTTAAATTCACACTATAAACATACTTATGTCCAAACAACAAGTATCACAAAGATTATCATAGTTGTTTGGCAAATAATTTAATAAGTAATGTTTGATTTTCATCGTCATTCCACATCAATGTGTCCCAAATCTAGGGTGATCTTAATTGAACTCATCTATATGACTTCAAGTGATTTTCTCCGATTGTACTTTGATTGCGTAGAGTTTTTGCTTTGTGTACAAAATAATTTGGCTATGATTTTATCATGTGTAATGTCTTCCAATTTGAAAAGTTTCGACCGTTGAATTGGAACAGGAGGAATTGAAAAAGACTGAATATGAAGAATTGTGAGAAGAAGGAAGAAGAATGGCAGAAAGAGCTTGGAAATTGTGAGGAACGAGAAACCAGTTGTGTATGCTACTAGTGTTCACACTTTTTTGGTAAAGCAACCATTTGGTTGATAGTATTAACCAAGTTGGACATTTCAAAAGGTGCTTACATCTATTGGAAATTTCTGCATTTATTTAATTGCAATTGTAATTCTTATTGAGCTTATAGTGATGTATCAATACAACATAGAAAGTAATAGAGATGAAATTGATAATCTTTTAGTGCTTTTGATTGGTAGAATTTCCAATTGCATTGCACTATTTGCTGTTACAATGGCTATTGGTTCTCATAGGTTTTCACATCAAGGTGCAATCACAATAGGAATGACAACTATTGAAGAAATGGTTGGAATGTATGTTCTTTACAGTGATAAAAATTCATCACTTTGAATAAGCTTAATGTTGATAGAACTGATTGAGGTGTTTGCTAAGGGTGTAGATAACGACTTTGTGATACTTTTAGTAACTAGAGCTTCTGTGATTGAAAATGCTATTGATGTTGCAATTGTTGGAATGCTTTCCGACCCACAAGAGGCAAGAGCTGGTATCAATGGGGTGCATTTACTTCCATTCAATCTTGTAGACAAGAGGACTGCTCTTACCTATATTGATTCTAATAGATATTGACATAGATCTAGCAAAAGGGCTCCTGAACACATATTGAATCTTTGAAACTACAAAGAGGGTGTAAGGAAAAGGGTCCATGCATCGATTGACAATTTTGCGCAGCGGGGACTTCGATCTTCAGGCGTTGCTTATTAGGAAGTACCTTGACACGTCCCGTGTCCTTTATAAATAAAAATATATATAAATAATAATAATCATTTAAAAATAATTAATAATAATATAATATAATAATATATCATATATAATAATAATAATTAATAATATAATAATAATAAAACCAACTTTGTCCCTTCTTATTTTTTTTTTTCATTAAACTCTTCCCCCTTCTTCTTCTCTTCCTCTCAGCAACCCTACTCCCCCATTTAATTTTTTTTTCTCTTTCTCTTCTTTCTTATCATCCCTCTCATTGCTTCTACTCACATCTATTACTCAAACCATCACTCTTAAAAGGGATTTAACATCCCCACAAAACATAATTTCTCAAACTCTTACAAATTCTTTTGGTTGAGGTTTTTTGGGTTAGGGTGTGTTCTAAGGAAGGAAAAGGGTACCCATCTCTTGAGAGTGGTTTATTGAGACTCATTGAGGTAAATGCACAACTCTAATCCTAGTATGAATTCATAGAAAAATGTAGTTTTGTTTAAAAATTTTATTTTGTGCTTAGGGTATATTCAAACGATTTTAGGGTCTCTAGAGTTAGCTAAACTTTAGATAATTTTTCTAAAGTCTTGGAAATATTTTTTGATCTCAGATTTGTCAGTTGAGACCATGCCGCTACTCTGAGAGTTGTTGAAGAGTAAACTTAGACGATTCTCCATAGCTGTGAGTTGACGACGATAATCGTCATAAGTATTTTATATAGCTATGATTATTATTTTGTTGTTTTCTATATATTAAAGTATTTTTGAAAAATTTGGAAACACGACCTTTGAATTTTATCTCGATTTCGTCAATTATTTAATTTAACGGTCGTTGTTATATCATAATGTTATTAATTTTGATTTTATATGATTTAAAGTATTTTAAATTTGAATTGTTATGCGATTGATATGTTTTTTTAGGAATTAGTGAAATATTTAAATTGCACGCGTTTTGTGAAATCGTGTTATTTGTTATTAAATATTAACTTGTGTTGGTGCACTAGTTATCTTGTTTGGATTAGGGAAAGTTACCGTTATGGAGGCACGCCTAATGAGAAATGTTCTCGTAAGGAGAAGAGGGTATCAACGGATGAAGATGTCTAATTATTACGTGATGAGCGTTGCGAGATTGAGAGGAGAGGGTCGTTAGTTAATGGAGCGGCCTTAGGGAAGAGACAACTTAGGAAAGGAAAGGGGTATCAATGGAGATAAGCCGCCTCTGGGTTCTAAAATTTGTATTGTTACTTGTTTGATTTTTATGATGATTTTAAGGTTTTTCATTTTGATTTCATTTCGATATTAACTGGAGTTTTTTTATATTTTTGTGAAGCAATTAAATTATAAGTTTTAATGACTATACATGTGTATATATTTAAATTTAGAATTTTTCGAGACTTTTAAGTAATAATTGTGTAACATAATTTCCGCCCATTGAAAACAGTTATCGTGTCTCTTTGTGTTTCCCTTTTAATTGATGGTGATTGTTGTCTCCTCACTAATCTTTGTGACTTAACCCCTTTTATGTTGCTTATTTTTCAGATTCGCAAGCAACTGAGTAGGAATCTATTGTTTGATTCAAGTCTCAACATATTCTTTTTTTAGTAGGCCTCTTTGATCGAGGACCGATTTTGTAACATTTGTTGAGTCTATGTAAATTGCAGCTATTTTGGAGTCTAGAAAGTCTATTTAGTTATTTTTTTTTGGGAGTGTATTAAGCAATTTGATATGTTATTTGAATTATGACTGGATTGAATAAAGCTGAACAGGATTATTAAAATTTGAAATGTTGAATTTACAGAGGATTACTCGTCGAAAATTTTCAAGAAAAGTAGTATATATATTTTTTTGAATGGGTGGGGAACGATTTAGTGTTTCATTGTTAGTTAGTTGATAGGCTTGCCAGGCTAGGAGTATAGCTTGTGCGCTCGGTCACGACATTTAATTTCAGGTCGTGACATACCTGAAGGAACAAAAGATAGTTCTGGTTCACATGGCATTTGTTGGTGTGTTAACACTATTTGAGACTCCTAGGCATATAGTGCAGAAACAATTCAAAGACTCTTGATCTTAGTGTTAATGTCAGATGATTACTGGGGGATCAGCTTGCATTGGTAAAGAAGCAGGTAGAAGGCTTGGAATGGGAAACATATCTCCATCATCTGCATTGCCTGGTCAAAACAAAGATGCTTCTACTTCAAATCTCCCTATTAACGAGCTGATTGAGATGGTCAATGGAATTAAGAAGATTTTTAAGTGTAAATTACTTAGAAACTTGAATTAAGGGACTGTTGGAAACCAAAAATTTTCTTGGGTTGGGTGTTAGAAAAACGGAGAACGTTAAACAATCTCCGTATTCAGTTTTTGTAATTAAGTTAAGATTGATTGTATGTAATCATTAGCTAACTAACCACTTGTTTAGTTTAGTTAGTTAGGTAGAAGTTAGTTAAAAATATAATAAAAGCTATGTATAAATAGCATATTCATTTCTCAATAAAGAAAACACATTCATTTTATTCCCTTTCTTTTCTGGTTTACTTTCATTGTAAACAGTTTAACGCTTAACACATAAATTATCAAATGCGTAAGATACATTCAGTGAAAAGAATTAAGGATAAATAAATTTTATCCTATAAAGTTTCAAAGTATTATTTTTATTCCCTATAATTTTTTTTTTCAACTTTTAATCCCAAAAGTTATTTATTTTTATTTTTGTTTGTACTTTTAATCAATTATGTATCCTTTCAATTTTTGACTGGATTTTTTCGCAATAATGTTTAGATATTATAACATATATTTTACAATAAATTAGAATTTTTTAAATAGAGATATATTGAATTATGACTTTTACGATTGCTACTTAAAAATTCTTTATAATTCTGATCTTGTAAATTCCAATTTCTGCAAGACATATTCCTATATTTATAAGTATGTTTGTAAAGAATATTATTTTAAAAATTGTATATGATAATGGGATTATTAAATAGAGACAAATGAATACAAAAAATATTTGTGCACAAAAAGTTGATTTGTTTTATAAAGATTAAAAACAAAATTTTAAAATTATAGAGATTAAAACTTATTTAAACTAAAGAATTATATCATTTCTAGGTATACAACATTATCGTATTTAAATCCTTATTCATAAAGTTAATTTTTTACATGAGTCATCCAAGTTTCTATGTTAAGGAGCTCAATAAACATTTGTAATAACCTATCTAATATTTGAATAATTGAAATACTTTGAACGTCATAGTTTTTCTTTTATAAGCACGATAGGCTATTCTGAGATACACTAAAATAAACCTTTTTAAATTAATAAATATTTTAATTTAGGCTTTAGCTTCCAAAATCCGCATTATATTTAAAAATAATTGACTCAAGTGGTTAATGAGATTCATTAGAGAGAATCAAGGAGAATAGTCGAAGTTTAAACTTTGATTGAAATGAACCTTAGTCGATGTTACTTACCTGTTGAAATAATTTCGTCAGCGACTTTGCTAGTTGTGTACTGGTTAATTGCAATTAGTTAAATATATCATATAATTTTGAAAGTTATTTAATTATAACCGTATTAATCATTTAAGTTTTTATTATCCCAAACAGCCCTTTTAAGTCACATATGTGTACACCTATTACCATTTTTAACTCATTTGTACAGAAATACCATTAAATATATATATATATATATATATATATATATTATATATATATATATATATATATATATATATATATTTGGACTCTTAAAATAATGAAATATCCACAACACATTCACTTACCACAAAATTTCTACTTCCCTATATGTTACTTCCTACATTGTGCCCTACTTTTGTCATTATATGAGTCACAACTATCATATCTACCGTAACAACATTTTGATGCTCTTTCTTCACACCTCCCACGTAACATAAAAGACCTAGAGTTCAAGGTTCGTGATATTCACCCACCATTGTGAAATGAGGCCATGCTATAGATTGATTTTTCCTTAGGCTTATTAAAGGCTTTTAATTTTGGGGAAAAAAGAAGAACCACATGTATAATAAGTTTTTATTTTTGGAGAAAAAAAGGAAGAACCACACGTATAATAAGTTTTAAATTTTTGGAAAAAAAGAAGAACCACATATATAATAAGTGTAATATTCTGATACTTATTCCCTCTCACACCATTAAAATTACAAGAACATGTGTATTTTTGTAACAAAATATGTTACAAAAAAAATATTCAACATAGTGGTGTATATGTTAAATCTTGAAATTTTTTTATAAAAAAATATATTTAAATATGTATTTGGTCCTTGCAATTATAACTTTTTTTTTGTCATCCTAAGTTTTTTTGTTTGGTTAACATTCCTGCAAATATAGTTTCATTTTAAAATAGTTCTTCCATCCAATTTCTGTTATAAAAATTGTAACACTGTTAAAATATAATCATTTTTCAACAAAAAACTCAAATGTAATAAAATTATATCGTTTTTTTAACCTAAAATTAATCCCAAATGTTTCAGTTTTCTTCCCTAAAAAACCCTAAATCACGCATTCTTCTTCATCGTTTCAGTCTTTTTCCTCATCATAATTCTCATCACCGTCACCAACATCTTCATCCATTTGAGATTCATCACTGATTCAAATACATCATTATCATAATCTTTTTGTTGGACAATGGTGGGTTCTAGAATTGCCCTTGAATCAAAGTTTTTCATCTTGTGGAGATTGAAGGATTTTAGGGGAGTATATGGAAAAGTCTAAAAGTGAGAGTATAATTTGATAGTAGAGGGAGGAGGAGCAAAGAAGAAAGTTCAAGTTCTAGTCCTAAACCTAGTAATGGTAAGGAGTGATGAAGGAATTTGCCATGTTGATAGGGTTGAACCTTTAATCAAATTCATTCTCCTTTTTATTTTATTTTTTATTTTATGAATTGCGACACAACGTGAGGAATTTTACAACGAAAAGAGGACTGAAACAATGAAAAAGAAAATGCGATTTAGGTTTTTTAGAGAAGAAGAATAAAATATTTGGGGGTTAATTTTAGGTTAAAAAATATTATAATTTAATTATATTTAGGTCTATTTGTTTGTTAAAAATGGTTATGTTTTAATGGTGTTATAATTTTTGTAATAGAAATTGACTGAAATGACTATTTTAAAATGAAACTATATTTGTAGCGATACTAGCCAAACAAAAACTTACGACTAGAGAACTAAAATAAAAAAATATTATAATTGTAAAAACTAAACATATATTAAACCTAAAAGAAAATATAAATTTAAAAATTTGATTTTTTTTTTTTTTGTAAAAACTAACAAACAATAATACATTAAATTTTATATTTTATAAAAAATTATATTAATAGTTTATTTCAATATTAGTATTATTTTAAAATAAGTGATAAGTTTGTATAAAAAAAATATATCCATGTACATTTTTTGTAACTAGTAATAAGTGTTATATAAAATTGTAAATAAATTTGAGTAAAAAAATAGACCATAGAATAATTGGATATAGTCATGAATAGAGTTTACCCAACCTTCCTTTAATGAATAACATTACAAAAAATAATATAACCTATTAAAAAGTTAAATTTATATAAACAAATTGATTCAAGTACCAACAAACATCTACTACAAATTCAGTTTTATATTCATAAACTACAACTATATAATAATAACAGACGAAATGCAAAATAAAGGGAAATAAAAAACCTCATATTACAACTGTAGGTAGAGTTTTTTTCAATCGATTTATTAAAAAATGATTTTTTTGTTTCCCAATCAATACATGTCTTATAGTCCAAAATAAACTCTATCTCCACAACCAATGTATAAATTAGAATTCACCGCATCACATATCTCTTATAACAAACTCAAAATTTTGAATTATTCGGAACATAATTGTATTTTAAAAAATTTAAATTAAGATTTTGATACGTTATTTATTATTATTATTATTATTATTTTATTATTATTAAATTATTATTATTATTATATTACTTTTAAAAAATCTTTAGTCAGACTATTTAAAGAAAAGATAAATACAATGGTATGGTGGGGTAGGAGGAAATTTATACCAAGAAAAGAAAAAAAATTTCTTAATACAAAGCCCAATCACTATTTTCTAAGAGGCCCATTAACCGCTTTTGACTGTATTTCAGAAACAAGTTGATACTGACCGATAAAATACGAAAGGTGGCCGGAAAAACTAACGGACTTTCTCGTCGCAGAGAGATTACAACCTTACAGAGATTCCTCGCTAAGCTGCGCCGATAAACAGCATAGGTAGTTTAATATCTTACTTGTTAGAATGTTTTATCACTGAACATCGAATTCCAATTTAGGGTTATTGTTGTTTTATTTTAATTAAATAATTTTTCTGGTTTGTGTGATAAGGTAAGAAACAGAAGAGGCATAGAAGATTTTGACGTTTTAACACTGCATGCTTGGTTTTCGTAAGCCTTTCAAAATTATTTGTGATGGAACATTTATTCATCACTTCTTTGTGAATCGTATAACCCTGCTGATAAGCCCTTGCCAATATTCTTAATTCTAGTGTGAACTCTACACAACAAGGGTCTTTTCTTCTCTTTTATTTTTAATTAGATTTCTATGATATGTTTGGATTAGTTGGAACTTAATGGAATTATGTGTAACGCGATGGAATTAGCAGAGTGAACTTATGTATCGGCTTAGTGGTAAGAGTTTGATTTTGTAATCTTGAGAAACAAAGAGTTTAAATCCACCAAAACAGTTGTACAATGGCTACAGTACAACGTTTATTAATGAATATTTTCGCCTACCAAGTTTTTTTAAAAAAAGCAGAGTGGAATGGTTTTAATTTCTTTTGCTTTTGTTGTTGTAGTTAATTTGGTTTTGGGTTTGAGGTGATGCAGATGTATTCTAGTTGAGTGAAGCGGCTTGGTAAAGTCATATTCTGAGGATCTTGAGGCAGCTCATAACTATAATTGATAGGTATAACAATTCCCTATCTTTCTATATACATATACACATTATTTCTGTTGCACATATTCGTCAAACAATTCTTTAACAAACCTTTCTGGTGTCCCATTATGATAGATGTGGCATGAAGAGATACCGAACCGTGTAGACAGAAGCCTTCAATTGTGAAATTCAATTTATATTCAATTTTGTTGTTGATAAATTACTTATTACCGGTTTTTAATAAAGGGGTCAAATGGGTTGGCTCCGAATATTTAGACTAGCCTTTTTGGGACATGTAGTTTTGGAAGGCTAGGTTAGGTTGGTGCTGTTAAATGGTGGCCATAGCGGGATAGCGTGGCAGATTTGTTGACAACCGCCATAGGCATTTTGTGAAGGGATGCCCTCCATAGCAGCACCATAGGCCAGTGTTGTCAAATAGTTGTTGTAGTGCTATAGCATTGCGGAAATTGAACAAATTGCTATTGCTCCACAATACACTATTTAGTACAAAGTGTTGTCAAATAGCCACTATTGTGTTGCTATAGTACTATAGCATAGCAGAATTTTAACAAACCGCTGTTTTTTGCGATCTGCAATTGACAACACTGCCGTAGGCCACATTGGCGTGTTTATATAGTGGATTTGTGGCCTTCTGTCATCGACAACAATGCAACATTGGGTTAGGTTGATAAAACAATTAAATTAAAGAAAATAGGCCTGTCTAATTCAGCCAATGATGCTTTATGTTTTACACAAAGCAACACCTTCTTTTGCCTCAACAAATAAACATCTCTGAAGTTTCAAAAGAATCTAACTAATCCTTCTAAATCCTTTCGATTCGTTTGCTGTGTTGCTAATAATTGGAGTTCTTTTTCTACTTTTTGTTCTCCCCCCTAAGAAATCCACCTTTAGCTCCTCGCCCAATTCATTAATCAAACTCTCCAACAAGTCAAAAAGTTATTATGGTTTGTGAATCACCCTAATCACTTGCATTGCCTAAAGGCAAAAGAGACAACTTCCTCATCCAATGCTTTCTCACTTTGGCCTATCAGTTTCAACTTTTCAAAGCCTGGACAAGGCAGGATTCCTGTTGGAAACAACATTAATACGATGATCTCTTAGAAGACTATTCTTGTCTCTTTGAAGTATAAACCCAGTGTTATTATATTGAATTCTGTTATAATTGCATAGACTAAATTTTATTGACCCAACTACATATAGGGCTGACTTGGAGATCCTTAAGTTGGATAACTTTTTTGACTGTCTGCAATGTCATGTTAAAAGGCTCCCTAGTTTGAAGAATTGAAGCTGTATTTTAACTTTTTAAGGCTTAATCATCAGTATCTAATATTCTATTAGTGCACTAGACTGGAAAGGATCATTGTTTTGTTTATTTATTTTTTAGTTTGGGTTTT
>PGWS01010537.1:0-15586 GCA_002896235.1 Cicer reticulatum
GTTTCCCATCTTCGTCTACACCACCACCGCATCCATAACCTATTCTCTCTCCATCTTCTCTTTTTTGCCAAATTATTTATCTATTAAATAATCATAAACATTAAATTATATTTAAATGTATTCAAAAATCTAAAGTATTATATAAATTAAATTTTATGAATGTGAAATTCTACTTTAATAAAGTTTAACAATATAGAATATACACTTAAGAAAATTTAATTTATAGGTGGTGTTAAAGTAACATATAAGTTTATATTAGGTTTATTTAATGTGAAAATTCTAATTTTTAATGATTCGAACCTAAGACATGATGTTATAACTAAACCATATCGGTATTTACTAGTTTATTTAGGCTTTCAATAAATTTTATATGGTTAATAGATATTATTAATAGATTTGAATAGCTTAGTTTGATTGACTTGATAGGAATATTCAAATAGTATGACTTTTACTTACTATTTATAAACAAACGGTTATTAATTATTTATACTCATAAAATATTACTTTTAATAATTTATTTCTTATATGTTTTTCATTCTTTCCAAAATCCTTCTATAATATATATTGAATTTTCTCCAATCAATTATTTTAACTTTCATATATTAAAGATTATTCACTTTTAAGGAAAAGGTTAATTGAAGGTGCAATGTCTTTATTTATCCAAAAAATTATTTTGATATGTGTGTTGATGTTGCTGTTCATGCACAATGTTCTTGGAATTCATGTGACTATTACAAACATATTGGAAACCCGTGTGGACTTAGTTATTCATTGCAAATCTACTGATGATGAGCTTGGATTTCATGTTCTTCAGTTTAATCAAATGTATGCTTTTTCTTTTAAAAATAAGTTTGTTTGTGGAGAACACAATTCTATTGTCCCTGTAAGTGGAATGGTGAAATTAAATGGTTTGACGTATACGTACAAGGTACAGAGTTATGTGAAAATTGCAAATTGGTTTATAGAGCAAACAAGACCATGTAGGAGTGGTATTTACTATGAGTGGAATAAGTAAATGATGATGTGTTACACATTTGTTTATCTTTGTAAATATTGTACTTGAGGATATTGAGTTTAACACTGTGGCACCCTAAATCCCAAAATCACATATATAATAATTTAGACTAGATCTTTTTGAGTAAAATTTGCAGCGGATAAAGAAAATATGTTTTCAAGAAAATAAAAACTATTGTAACTAATTTAGGATATCACGTTTCTCAAAGTACACATTTAACTATTCAAGCTTTATTTACTCAATTAAAACAATTTCAATGAACTTGATTTAACTATAAATCTTATTTTAATTCCAAAAACTTACTAGTAGTAAGGTTTTCATATAAAAAGTCATTTGTAATTACATACTAAAATATAAATTACAACTCTAAAATCCCCAGTATCACCTATCAGAGCGGGGTTCTCCCAAACTTGAATGGACGGCAGGGAGGACTGCTACAAAAAAGGAGCATTTTTTGTAATAGCCCGACTCTTGCCGTTATAATACTGTTAAATCACGACCGTCTCGCCCCCATTTCCATCGTTTGAAAATAACGAGTTTTTGCCTTCTGTGGGATACCTGGGGTTGAATTGAAAATTCACTTGATCTTGTTTGTGAAAACATAAAATGTAGAATATTCTTGGTTTTAATCAGAAAATAGAGAGAGTTCTTGGTTAGTTAAAATCAGTAATTCAGTTTATGTATTTAACTTGATAATCAATCAAACTGAAAGTATATAGATAAGGGAAGAGAAACTACACAAGGATATATCCTGGTTCACCCAACCCGGGTTACGTCAAGTCTTCACGACCGTGAGATTTTCCACTAAGTGTTCAAAACAAAGAACCTTCTTGGTTTTAGAACACCTAGCTCAGATCAACCTTGATATGTTACAAAGTTAAAAATTTTCCACCTTGAAAAGAGTTCAATCAGGTCACCTATCGACTTTGATAAGATTTCTTACAATCTACCCAAACTAAGAAGTTCGAGTTTTACAATAATGATGAGATTATTTTGTTAGAATCTAAGAAGGCTCAACACTTGTTTGAGTTCTGATTTTTTTGACAAAGAAATACATGAGAATGATTTTAGGAATTGAATGGAAAAAATTCAGAATCGATTCAATGTATGTGAGTTAGAGAAATTCAAGTATGATGTGGGAGATACATGTGTAGATGATGACAATGTAATTGAATGATCATGTATCTCACCATGATGAGTAGGTTCCAGTTGAGCTATCAGTTGATTGTAAGTTGAGAAGATCTACTAGAGAACATCAACCTTCTAAAATATACCTTCCACATGAGTATGCGATGATCACTGATAGTGGAGAGCCAAAGTACTACCAATAGGCTATTACAAATATTGACAAAGAAATGTGGTTGACGACCATGCAAGAAGAGATGAATTCCTTATAGGAGAATCACATATTTGATTTGGTAAAGTTGTCTACGGCAGAAAAACACTCAAGAAAAAATGGGTATACCAATTAAAGGCAGAAGAGAATATTTATTAACCAAGATACAAAGCCAGAATGGTTTGTGAATGATTTTAATTGGAGAAAATGTATTGACTTTGAAAAAAAAAATTCACTTGTGGTGAAGATGTCCTCTATCCGAGTTATGCTTGGTTAACAACTAGTTTTGAAACCTAGAAGTTGAACAACTTTATGTGAAAACTATATTCCTTCATGGCGATTTAGAGGAAGAGATCTATATGGAGCAACAAGAGGATTTTGAAGTCAAAGGTAAAAGAGCAGGTTGTGTGTAAATTGTAGAAAAGCTTGTGTGGGCTCAAGCAAGCACCTTGACAATGCTACAAGATATTTGATTCTTTCAAGGAGAAACATGAGTATGATAAAACTACTTTTGACCATTGTGTAATTGTCAAGAAATTCTCTAATGGTTATTATTCTCTTGTTATATGTGGATGACATGTTTATTATTGGTCATGACACTAAGAAGATTCAATCTTTAAAGGAAGATTTGAACAAGTCTTTTGCAATGAAAGATTTGGGTCTTGCAAAATAAATTATAGCATGAGAATTACTCGTGACAGGAAGAATGGTAAATTGTGGTTGTCTCAACACAATTATATTGATAAGGTGTTAGAGAGGTTTAACATGAGCAATTGCAAACCTATTAGTACTCCATTTGCTACTCATTTTAAATTGAATTCTTATCAATGTCCTACAATTGAGAAAGACAAAGAAGGGATGAAGAAGGTTCCATATGCATTTGCAGTTGGTAGTTTGATGTATGTTATGGTATGCACTAGGTCCGATATTGCTCATACAGTTGGAGTTGTTAGTCGATTTCTCTCTAATCCTGGTAAAGATCATTGACAAGCAGTGAAGTGGATTCTCAAATACCTCAAAGACACTTCCAAAATGTATTTATGTTATGGAGGTGGTGAATCTATGTTGGACGGCTACACAAACGCAAATATGACATGTAATCTTGATTATATAAAATCTTCTTTTGGTTATACGATGATGTTTGCATAGGGAGCTGTGTCTTGGCAATTAAGGTTACAAAAAATGTGTTGCTTTATCACTACTGAAGCTGAGTGCATTGCAGCAACTGAAACTTCTAAAAAACTATTGTGGATGAAGAAACTCCTACATGAATAAGGCCTCATGAAAGACAATTTTGTGTTATTCTGCAATAGTTAGAGTAGTAGTAGTAGTGTAGTAACCACGATAAAAATTAAAAGAAAATTAGAGATAAAATACTAAGAGCTGAAGGACTATTCTATTTCTAAAATAAGTTTTCCATGAACTTTATAATGTTTTATAATTTTAATCAATTAAATAGTATTATTAATTAATAATTAATTTATTTTATTAAATTTTCATTTTTTTAATTAAATATATATATATAGAGAAGGATCTAGTGACTTAAGAGTAATTCAGTGAAGAGCTACTCTGCTTAATAACTCAAAATTAATGATAAATTTTCTCAATTCAATTGTTGATTTTTGACATAATATCATTATCCAATTTAATTGTGGTTGGAGTTCCATAATACCATTATCCAATAAGTTCAACGTATTAAAAAAGAACACATATTAGATGATTGTGTTTCTAGATGTGACCTATTATTTAGATTAAAAAAAGTAAACATAAAAAAGTATTGTGCTTCACATGGTTGTTATCTAGAAAATGTGGTCTTGTATTACTCAAAAAAGAAAAAGGATAGAATGGAGTTTATTTTGAAAAAAAAGGATAGATTGATTTTATTTTAAATTAGAGATATTAAATAAAATCTCCTTATCAATTTTTTCAGCATTATATATTAGCATAGTAGAATATAGAAATTTTGCTGAAAACTCTCTTAAAGATACCCGTTAAAGAATTAAAAATAAAATTTAACGTTAAGCACAACAAATTTTAAAATTTTAATCGGTTGGAAACACGACTATTCATATATTTTTTATTTGAATATTTCTATTTTTAGGCACTTGTGAACATTGTTAACATCTATATATATATATATATATATATATATATATATATATATATATATATATTAGTTTTCTGCATTATGGTGAGGTTTTTGTGCAGTTTAGATGCCCTTTGACCATTCAACCTCTCTGATTTAAGGACAGATCACTCCTATCGAGACATAGAGACAGCAGCTCTATTCTTGCGGCCTGAACTCAAGAATTTAACGTAGATTTGACAATATTTGGAGTTAGTATCATATTTTATAAAAAGAGCATGGCATAATCTTTTATTTATTCTTTCTATCTTTCCATTATGACACAATTATTCTCAACTGAAGTTGCAAGTAAAAATGGAATCAAAGCAAAAAAGTATATCACACAAACTGTCTTCAACACATTTCCTATTTATTACCGTGATTTGTATCCAGTTATCCTTCATTTAGTGAACAATGAAGCTATATCAAAGCCAAAATTGGTTAACTCATACTTGTATGTACTATTTTGATACATCTTGTTATCTATATGTGTTTTTAAGTGACTTCATTAAGACCGAAAACTCATACAAGATTAAGCAGAAAAGAACATAATGGCATTCATGAAACACTTTCATAACAAACTTCAAAATGTTCAGCCCTGGAAGTTCAAAATGTTATGTCTTGAACATAAGACAATATGTTCACACATAAAGAAATAAATCAAATGAACAAGATCATGATTCTGCACTAAATCAATACGAGAATCTTACTTAAATGAACTATAAAAAAAATAAGAAAAAGAATCTTCAAGATTTTTACAAGATCATTTATGTCAAAGAAGAATATTCAGTTTGATATACGATAGAACTCATATGATATGATAAATAAGCTATCAAAGGAATAAATAAGAACCAAAGTCCAAGAAGATCACAACAGTTTAGCTTGAATAAATTCAAACTGCAGCTTTATGAACATCATAAAGTAGCAAAATTAGATGGTTCTTTGAAAAAATATGAAAGTGACTGAAAGGTTGGTAACATCACTGTATTTTCACTGGTCACTAATGAGAAGAACCACTAATATGGAAAGATGTGCATTGATACACATTTTCTCTTTCCCCTGCACTAAACATAAACAGCTCACCAAACATTATGAAGTCAACTTAAAGTTCAAAATGTTCACGAATCCTTAAGATCTTCATCTTTACAAGTTTCCATGCATTGGAACTTGCGCCCAATAGACACATGAACACCTTTGCAACTTAGTGAAGCTCACTCATAGGTTATATACAAATAGAAGAGCTCATTACTTGAAGATCCAAGAACTACATCAAGATATAACTCACTTACACAAAAGTGCAGAAGCTTGATTAAAAGTTCATCAAACACACTAAGATATTATCAAATCTAGATATACACGAGTGTGAAGATTTATTTCATTCAAATCAAGTTATGAAAACTTGATGCAAAATATAAATTCTATTTGTAAATTTTATGAAGTAATCTTTTGGTGTGTAAAAGAGACTCAGATTTAAGCTGTGATTGATGGTTAGTCAAGAGTGACTAAGAAGAAGATTTGTAAGCCTGCTAAGACTAAGAAAACATAGTAGAGAAAGGTCAGGTTGATTGAATTGTGTAAGTGTAGAAATTGAAAAGTTTCCTCAAACATTTTTGTGGAATATCTCACCAAGGGTGAGGATTAGACGTAACCCAAGTTTGGATGAACTAGTATAAATTATGTGTGCATTTCTTATCCTTACTTATCCTTTAAATGCTTCACAAATAACACACACACTCTAAATCACAATCTTATTTCACTTATATATTAATCCTTCAGAACATTCTGAAGTACTTATTTTCTCAATACTTCAAGTCAACATAGTTGAGAGTTAATTTTAAAATACATGAGAATAATTTAAAAATGATCACAATTCAAACCTCCTACCTTGTGACATTGAGTTCTACTTCACCATTAATGAACAAACTTTTGAGAATACACCTTGTGAAAAGGTTTTGTGTGAGTTGGATGTCAGAGATAGAGTTCAAAACTACAAGCTACTTTTATTGAATCTTAATCTTAATCATTATGCAAAGGTTCAAGTCAGAAGACACCTTTTTGTATGCACAATCATATAGAAGCATTTGACGTTATTTCATAAACACTTTTTTAAATTAAAGTTGGGGATTGTTGAAACTTGGCTTGGAACTAGTGTTGTGTGAATTAAAAATATGAAATAAGTCACACATAGGAGATATATCACACACAAGTAGTGTTTATATTTGGGGGTTTCTCTTAGGGGAACCTGATTTTGTGAATGAGAGAAAACACACTAAAATCGACCACTATGCATGTGCGAACCGTCGTCGCCGTCCGAGTTGATTGGACTGTGTGATGTATTATATTTTAGTACCCGAAAAAAATATTTTTTATTTTTTAATGCATGCGGTTTTCTCTCTTCGAATTTTTAACACAATTTTTTGTTGACTGAGTCCTCCAACAACTTTCGTGATCGTCCCTCCACTTCCCTCCGATTTTGTAGGTCTGTTTTCTATGAACGAGTCTATTTTTAGTGAATTAGTCAAAAACAGCTCGTGCAGATTTTGCTTTGTAGAATTCCTCTATAAATAGAGGACTCTATCAATTCACAAATCGCACTAAAACTTCAACTATTTCTTAGTTTTCTCTCCTCTCCAATTTATGCTTCGTCTCATATTTTCTATATGTCTCTTTATCGAGATATTGTCCCTTCATATTTTTGAGTGGTCGTCGTACCATATTTTCGAGTGACAGTAACCATCATATTTAGATGGTGTAATTCTAGAATGAAACAGTGTATTTGGACTGTTTTTCCTTGAACACGTCGTGGTTGATCGTATGCCTTACAGAATTAAGGACAGTTTCGCGAAACGTTTTAAAAAAATCAACCTAATCTACAACTCAACCCAATAATATCTTCAATTGTTGAAAATTATTTTTCAAAATTCAAAAACAACGTACTACAAGGTTTATTTGACTTGATACATACTAAAGTGAAAAAATGGGGACAAAAACTATATAGAAGACAATGCCTTTCGTCCTCTTAACACTACAAGATCTTAATTATGGTGAAAGAAAGGAAGTTGATTCATTTGGACTTTATTCCTTTCTAGCTACTATATATAGGCCTGTCACATTCCATTTAAAAAATAGAACTTCACCACCCTTATCCCTTCTCTTTTTCAATCTTAGAGCACTTCACTTTCACTTTCACCTTGATTTTTTATTTATTTTGTTTTTGTTTCTCACCATGACTAGCATTTATAAGTTGGGTGCTATGCAACAACTGATGAAAGGTGGAAATCATATGCCTGGAAATGTAATATCTGATGACAGCATTTTGGTGAAGAAAATAGTGTCAGATCATGATCCTGAGAGACTTGATTATGATGTAAAGCCACTTCTAGAGATTGTTGAGGATATTCTTAGACGTTCCACACTCAGTTCTGATTCCGGACATGTTTCAATGGTATGATGCTAATGGCTAACAAAATATATAGTAACTTCATTTTCCATTAAAATCTAGTTTGCTGTTTAATGCATATGCAGATTTGGCTGAGATTTTGATAGTAAATTTACCATTTTCATTTTAGTACTAGTAATTTTTGTTTTTGTTTTTAATCATGGCAGATATACCATATTTGTTTTTAGTCTATTTTGTTTTATTTTAATTTCTACAAATTTACTTTTATTAAAATAAGTCCATGGAATAATCATTTTAGTCTATATATATACCGTGGAGATAATATAATCAAATATTCTACATATGATATTATAGAGATCAATTCCAACTTTAGAAATATTTTTATAATATATATATATATATATGGAAAGACAAAAAAAAAGAATTAAAATATAAAATAATATAATTATGTAGACTAATACATATTTAAATCTTTTTATATATAATGTTATTAAATTGTAATTTCTTTCAGGGTACCCTTTCACATATTGATCATGTCGAAGACAGAAGTCACCTTCCTGTCTACACAAACAGACTGGAGGCTTTGTCCGTTAAGATTGATCGGATTTCTGTTGAGGTGATAAAAAAATTACCTAAACAATATATTGATCAAGATCTTTGTTGAATTAAATATGTTTTGATCTCTATAAAATATGACAAAATTTGATTTTGTCAAATACATACTCTTTTTGACTTTAAAATATAAGAGAGAAAAAAATTAAGTGTTTATCATATACTCCTTTTGATTTTATATAGAAAAGTGGACAATAAAAAATTGATGTATTGGGTTCAAAATTTAGACCAAACACATTAACTTTCTTTTAACCCATTTTTATTTATATTTAATGCTAGAGAGAGTAAATAATTATGTATAAGTTATTTCTATGACAAAAAATAAAATAAAATTGTTTTCCAATAATCTATAAACTGTTATCATAAATTATTTTCATAAACTCTTTGTCACAAGTATTTATGCAACTCAAGTTAACCAATCCAAATGAATCCTTGCTCCCTAGACTCTTGTCGGTTTCTTATTAAAGGCTTTGGATGTTTTAAAATTAATATAGTGGAGAGGAGCGGAAGTGAAATGAAATATTAATTCCATTCCATAGTTTTTTTTGTATCTTTAGGGACTAAAAATTAATAAATTTTTATATGGACAAAAAATCAATTCTGCTCATTTTACATAACAGAAAATATATTCAACAATCATCTTGGTGTAATCACTAATCAATGTGATAACATTAATAGCATGGCTTGCTATAATAACTACTAAAATAAATTCAAGCTACTTAGAGATATTGACTTAATCTTAATTTTGCTGCTAAAACATTAACTGAATGCATGTTTTTCCATGAATATAACTAATTAACAATGAAATTTCAGATTTCCTACAAGATTCTTTCTGATATAGATGCACACTCCACAACAGTTTCAATATTTGATATGATCACAACCTACGAGTGGGATGTTAAGTTGGTTCTAGCCTTAGCTGCTTTCGCTCTGAACTATGGTGAATTCTGGCTTCTTGCTCATATTCACGATACAAATCAACTCGCCAAATCAATGGCAATTCTGAAGCAATTACCTGGTATCATGGAGCATTCAAGCTCGCTGAAACCACGATTCGATACACTTAATGATGTAGTAAGTGTCATATTGGAGGTGACCAAGTGTGTCATAGAGTTCAATGCTATTCAAACTCGTTATATTACAGAAGATGTATCAGCCTACACCACTGCCTCTAATCACATCCCAATTGCTTGTTACTGGTGTATCAGAAGTATTGTGGCTTGCGTGGCTCAAATTACAAGCCTCACTACACTTGGCTATGAGTATGTTTTTTCCAATCATTCCTCAAGATTTTTATGTTCGTTAATGCATCTTTAGTGCCAAGTGGTTGAGCTAGGACCCCAAAAAGAATTTGAGAATAACATACTAACAATTAACATTTAAAAAATCTATAGAAAAAACTTCGGGATTATAAATTTTCTTTATACCAAAGCATGTGATGGTCATGTGAGTTACAAATTTCCAAAGTTTAACATGATAGACAAATGATATATCAATATTGTTTCAGAATCTTCACCTCTAATGATGCTTGGGAGCTTTCTACATTGGCTTTCAAGCTCAGAAATATAGCGGACCATCTCACAAAGCTACTGCATAGCTGTCGCGAACACATTGGTAGGCCACTTAAATATTGTATTCAAATGGAACCATGCATACATCTCAGTATATAGTGAGGGCATGAGAATTGAGAAGATTTAAATAAGACAATAGAATCATACAACATAATTTCAGTTAAAAGTTAGTCTTGGTTATATTCCATCCATCTATATTCAGTTAAAAGTTAGTCTTGGTTATATTCCATCCATCTATATGTTTTGATTCTTTTGGATATGAAGTGCATCAAAGCAGTGGGTTAATTTTAAATGGACAATAAATGCAGCGCAAGTGGTAGTTGCCGAAGCTTATGGAATCCTACGCGATTTATTTTCGAAACCGCACATTGACAACATGAAGATCCTCAAGGCTTTGATTTATTCACAGGATGACATTTTGCCTCTATACGACGGTGTTATGAAGAAAAGGGTTTGATTTTCCAACACTAATACCTACATGATACACTATTACTAGTTTACTAATATGAGAAGCTGACGATACTAATATACTGATATGATTAATGCAAACAAACAGGTTAGCCTTGAGGGACTGAGAAGGAAGAATGTGCTACTTCTATTTTCAGGCCTGGAGTTCTCGACCGATGAGCTTCTAATACTCGAACAGATTTATAACGAATCAAAGGCGCACGCACCGAGACAGGAAAGTAGATATGAATTAGTTTGGATACCAATTGTGGACCAAACCTCTGAATGGACAGACCAAAAGAAAAATCAACTTGAGAATATGAGAGAGAGTATGCCATGGCACTCAGTGTATGATCCTTTAGTGATAAGCAAGGCAGTGATTTGGTTCATTCAGAGTGAATGGAAATACAAGAATAAGGCAATTCTTGTGGTTTTGGATCCTCAAGGGAGGGTTGCTTGCCCCAATGCTATTCACATGATGTGGATTTGGGGAAGTGCTGCTTTTCCTTTTACAAGTTCTAGAGAAGAAAATCTATGGAAGGATGAGACATGGAGACTTGAATTGCTTGTGGATGGCATTGATACAGAAATATTGAATTGGGTAAGCTTAAGGGCCTTTTACTTAATTTTCACTGATAAAATAAACATTAGAGAAGGATTATGAATTTTTTTGAAAATGCATTTAAAAAATAGATTGATTTTTTATTTTGAAAATTCTGACAAATTTCAAAACATTGTTTTTTGTGGTTCTGGAAATGCATTTTCTTTAGTTAGCTTCAATCTTCTCTCTTACAATTAAAAAAAGAAAATCCATAATCAAATATCATTTCAATCACTTGCATACAAAGTAAAGTAAAAATGACAGTAAACGGACCTTTATATTCTAGCAATAAAAAAATCTTCTTATCTTTTTTCAGTACACTAATAATATATTTCAACAAAAAAATCATATTGCTACATTGATTGGAGGAATGGATGTTATGAAAGATTTCTAGATAGTATAAAACAAGTCAAAATAGAACACAGGTTCTAATATGTCTTTGGTCAAAGTTAAAAATATTACAGATCAAGATCCAATGTAGAAAATTTGAATATACTGAAAACTTGAAATCTAAGAAAACTCATCAGAACATGTTATACAAACTTTACCTATGTGTAGTTGTTATACAAACTCATTAGAACATGTCATATACTATTTTTAAACTAAGAAATTTATAATTTCTCATTGAACAGATTAAGGAAGGAAAATACATTTTCTTGTACGGAGGAGACGACCCTGATTGGATAAGGAGATTTGTGAAAGAAGCCCGGAGGGTCGCACAGGCGACACAGACACCCTTAGAGATGGTATATTTAGGAAAAAGCAACAAGCGAGAGCAAGTGCAGAGAGTGGTTGACACCATAATCCGCGAGAACCTCTACAGTCACAGTTGGTCAGAGCAAAGCATGATTTGGTTCTTCTGGACTCGTCTCCAAAGCATGCTCTTCTCCAAAATCCAACTGAAACAAGTTGATGACAACGACATTGTAATGCAGGAAATCAAGAAGCTTCTTAGCTATGACAAACAAGGTGGATGGTTTGTTCTAGCAAGAGGGTCACAAATTGTAGTGAATGGGCATGCTGCCACTGGTTTACAAGCTTTGGTTGAGTATGAATTAAAGTGGAAACAGCATGCTGATAGAGATGGTTTTGAACCAGCTTTTAAGGAGTATTATGGGAAACTTCATTCAGTTGCTAACCCTTGTTGTAGATTTGAGTTCTCACATTCAATGGGGAGGATACCTGATCGACTCACGTGCCCTGAGTGTCGCCGGAATATGCACGTGCTTACTACTTTCCAGTGCTGCCATGATGACAATGTGGAGGAAGATTTTTTCGTTAGCAGTGTTGCTCCCCTTACCAATTGATGATCATTGGTTCTATGCAATTTCTTCCATACATGTTTGTGTGTCACATGATTTCTATTTCAAATTAAAATAAAATTGTTAGTTTAAATTCAGCATTTAACTCCCTTCTAGAAGTCACTAGACAGCTTTTTATATAACTGAGGTGGCAAAGTCAGTGGGATTCTGTTATTTTCCATAACTAATGTGTACTTAATGGCAATAATCTAATGAGAAACGTACACTATCATTATTGAATTCAATCACTCTCAATTTCCTCTAAATTCTCTGGACCGAGTTCTATTCCCTGAATTAGAATTCCTACTTGAATTTACCTCGGTTTTCCCTGTTAATCTAAATTACTGTTACATTCTGTGTTTGTTTTATCAGAGATAGATGTAATAAATTTGTCCAAGGGTCTTGTTATTCCATTGTATGAGCAATATAGGGAATCATCTTGATTCAGAAAAATAAATTGAGTTTTTGTTTTTTATGTTTTAATTATTTTCACCATTCGGTACTTAAGAAGAAAAATTCGTAATCCGGAATTAGACCAAGAGATAAGTAAAGTTCAGTCAATAATTGTTTCAATAATAGTTCCTATTTAATACTCCCAATCAATTCGACTTTAATTGAACTAGTTAATCACTTGAGTTCAACTATTTGATTATCTGAATTTTTGTCTCAACAAATGTTAGTATACTAGAATGGTATTTGTGCGATCCAATGGTAATAGTATCTATTATCAATTATCGGAATATGAATTATACCACAATCATATGCAATGGGCCTAAACACAAATGGAAATTATACTGTGTTATTGAAAGATTTGGTAGGATGAACTTCTAAACTTAGTATCTATTATCTCTCCTTCTCTAAGGAGTTTGGGTCTGGGATATATTGAGATTTTTTCCCTTGTACAGTTTTTTCTCAATTAAATTCATTCTAATTTCTATCTCTAAATTCAAGGGTTCCATCGAAAGTTCATAACTAACCAAGCAAAACTACCACGAGGAGACCAACTCACGAATACATTCTTTGCATACTAAAAGGAATAGGATTGCCAACTAAAATTTCATCATGAATATTCAAGTAAGGAAGGAAAAGGTTTTGGAAAGCTTACATAAGAAAATTTTACAATTGTGTCCCTGAAAGGTTTTGGAAATCCTTTACAATAGGGGTCTTAACATGCTTGATCTTTTTCATAAAATGCATAGCTAGAGGCATACGTACCTTGAGGAACAACAATTCCACAATTTCCTTGGAATCGTCATGAGAAAGAGGAGTCATGTAGCTCAAAAGGGAAACCCAAATTATGAAATATTTTCAAACTCAAACAAAGCAATTGTATCTGCTTCTTGGTTATGTGCAAAGTTAATTCCCCACTGGAAGTGTTATCCCAGAGCACAGTCACAAGGTTCACAGTCACAAGGCTTGCAATATGGTTTGGCATGTGGTACAAATTTGGAAACGTGGTTGTTACTTAAAAAGAACTGGGTACAAGGGAGTATACATAGTCGGTTTGAGTATGAAAGTTATAGTTAATATATTAATTAATGTCTTAATTTCTCTTTATTTAACAAAGACTAAAAATTACATACTATAAATAATTATTAAAAAAATATAAAATGTTTATATATTATTTTAGTTTTAAATTTTCATTTCTGATAATGAGAATATATGAACAATAAATGTCAGCATTTATTTTTATTTTTTTTAATTTAAATGAATTAATGTTGGTCTTGGGATACCAAAACCTCCCAAGTAACTAAACTTAAAAACTTGAAAGCTTACTTATAATAATATACTCCTAGTAGTTAGGTTATACATATCCCAAAGATCTAGTACTAGTTTTTTTTTTTTTTGGTTGCTTTTATTTTTCCTCTGTTTCTCACTTGTTCTGTTCATTTTCATTCTACATGTTTTATTTTTTTTGTTTGAAAAAAAAATCTTGAAAGGGACGAATTGAATGAGAAACCACACGAACCAATATCGCAAAAGTACCGAGAACCGATTCACAAGTACCAATTCGCAGTTCGTGGGGGTAGTGGCGAATTCTGTAACTATGTCCCAAAGCATGATACTAGGGAGTAATACCCACATTAGGGACTCAAATTTCCTTGGCAATGATTCTAGATTATGTTCAAATCGGACCTAGTACAGATTCTTCATGTTGCGATATGTGCAGGAATCTGTAGTGTTTCTAACCATCGTCATTGTTGCTATTAGGAGATCGAGAATATCGTCATCGTCTCATCCAGATTTCTCGTGAAAATTTTGGCCATGCGTTGATTATGTTAGAGAAAGGAAGGTATTTCTAATAGAAAACTCATAATTTTCTTGATGCTTAATGTGAAGTACAATGAGGTATTTGTAAGTACAAATAGAAAACTCTAGGCACATTTAATTAATATCCACTTGTAGATACTTCCCACATTTTTCTATAATTAAAGCACTTTTAGATTCTACATGGTTCTAGACTTGTCTAATTTCAAATTAGTAATAACATTACGCCCCCTTAATTTGATTTTTTTTTCTTCATTCCAAATCTTGCTCTTAGCTTTTGAAAGTCTCCAAATTTTAACGACTTTGTAAAAATATCTGCAACTTGATCTTGAGTCTAACTTCTTTCTTGACAATGCATTCTCTAATGAAATGGTACCTCGTGTCTATGTGCGTGTTGCGATCATGAAACACTGGATTCTTTGCAAGTGTTTGGGCATACTTGTTGTCTATACAAATATTAGTAGCTTCCTTTTGTAGCATATGAAGTTCCTTCAATAATCTCCTTAGCAAAATGACATGACAAGTGCAAGATGTTGCTGCTACATACTCTGACTCACATGTTGAAAGTGCAACAATATGTTGCTTCTTTGAGCTTAACGAAGAAGCACAATCCTCCATGAAAAATATAAAGCCATTATTACTCTTTCTATCATCAATATCTCCTACACAGTCGCTATCATAGAATCCAAAGAGTTTAAAATCATTAGAAGAAGAGTAAAATAGTCTATAATCAAGGGTACCTTTAAGGTAGCGGAGTATCCTCTTAGTGATTTTGTTAACACCACCTGTCGCCTCAGCCCGTTTTTCAAAGCGAGAGTGTATTTTTTTTTTTAAAAGAAATTAAACTGAAACAGAGAAATAAACAAGAAAATGCCTTTGGATAAATAATTGAGTCATTATAATTTACAAG
>PGWS01010557.1:0-11970 GCA_002896235.1 Cicer reticulatum
GGGGAGCATTTGCAAACAATATAATAAATTATTATCAAAACTATAATTATATAAACCAAAATAAAATTTTAAATGATGTTTAATGAAAAGAGACTGTTAAAGTATATAAATTTTTTTGTACGAACTCAACTACAACTCTTTTTAATAACTAACAACAAATATTAATATCATCAATTTTAATAATGTTTTTTTAAAAAATAGTTATATTAAAATCAATAAGTTTTACATGTGTTTTAAATTTTTATTTACCATATATTATGTAAACAACATAATTTCTATTTTCTTAATCTATATTGTAAAAATAATAACTTGATGTCAGGTAGTGTATATTTATAATATCACATATTTTACTAATCTATATTTAAAATGTATAAAATACTAATTTGATGTCAGGTAGTGTCTGACTTGAAGCTTTCACATAACTGGGAACTCTTCGAGTAAACACAATATCACTATTGTCAAAATAAAATTCAATAATTTCATTAATAAATAACTCAAATCAAAATAAAATTAAAAAACTAAATATATAATATAAACTTACCAAAATTCAAGATAGTAAAGAAAAAACTTGGAAAAATAATTTTTGTAGAGAGAACGTGGAGAGAAAATTTAGAAAGTTTAGAGAGAAGGTAGAAATGAAAAATGATAAGAGGAGTGAAGTGATATTTATAGAAAATTATGTATCCTTTGTGGCGGCCAAAGCAGCCACAAAATCCAACGGTACAATGAATATTTGTGGCGGCTTTAACGGTCAGAAAATAAGGAATTTGTGGCGGCTTGGGCGGCCACAAATTGCAACGGAACAATGAGCATTTTTGGCGACCTTTGTTGCCACAAAGTGCAACAGACCACTGATTTTGTGGCGGTATGAGCGGTCACAAATGACTTGCCTTTGTGGCGGCCTTTACCCTCACAAATGGTTGATTTTGTGGCTGAAAAATCCCTCACAAATGACTCAAATTTCCGCTGGATTTTGTGACGGCATAAACTCTCACAAAATGACAAGCTTGTCGATTTTGGTGAAGGTTTAAGCAGCTACTAAATAAAGATTAATTTGAATTTTTATATTTGTAAGGGCTTCTTCAGTCACTATTGTGAGATTTTTAGACCATAAAATTAATAAAGTTGGCAACAAAATGCATATTTTCTATTAGTATTATAGTTATTATTAGTTTTATTTGATACTTCTCTTTTATCCTTCTATGTTTTCAAAAATTTCTAAACTCGGCCAATCAATTGTAAAAATATATTTTTTATTAAATACATTTTGAAATTAATTAATTTATAGAAATTAAAAGAAATAGAAAAAAGAATATTTAATTTTGTTTGTAAAACCCTAGAAAATGAATTAGGGCAAAGCTGCCGGGATGTGACAAAGACACTCACTGTATATTCTTCGAGAAAGACATAGTTGGGTCGTTAATGTTCAAATCACACACGATAGACGCAAGGTGGTGAACACCAAACACCACTAAATAAGGAAAAAGAAGAATATTTATTTTTTTAAATTTTTTAATTTTTTATAAAGTGAATTAATTATGTTCGCCCACGGGCTAAGTACTATTCAGTGTGTAACGTAAAAGAGTCACTACTTTTTCTTTTTATACATTCTTCAACTTTGTGCTTCTCTTTTTATTTTTCACTTTTATATGATTTAATTGGCTCTGCTCATTCCCCTTTGCCTCACTTGTAATTTGTAAATCCTACTTGTGTGATATACTTTCCTTTTTTTCTGTAGTTCTATCCTTAAAGTTTTCTTTCTTTCTCTCTGCAACTCATCTCTGTCTATTCTATTCCACTGTGTCATGATAGAGAGAATCCAAGACATCAAAATAAGTCCAACAAAACCTGTTCGACAACATTGCTTTTTATCATGCTATAGGTAAAAAAAAAGCCGTGTACTAGTTTACTACCATTGCTCCACCCACGTTTGCCATCCATCCATCAAAATTACACCATCACCATTTCATTTCTTTCTATGTAGTTACGTCCCTCAATAATATTTTGTTCTTAAAGCATCTCTAGCGGTAGTCAAGTGAGTTCGTCCGTCAGCGTATAATTACTTCAGTTTTTGATGAGTTCACGATTGAAGTTGTACCACGCTGTCATCATAGTACTTTTAGGAAAGAACATACTTTCACAATTTAATAATAATAAAATGATACGTTACTTTTTTTTTATTAATTTATTAATAATAATATTTATAATAGTTAGTGGGTCCTATTTGATGAACTCATGAATTCACAAATGGATGAATTGCTCCAAGATGATGTGGCACAATAGACTACATCTAATGGACTCTATGTTAAGTTTACCGTTGAAGATACTCTTATTTACTTTAGCCTATGATTTTAAATTATAACAAAAAATGATGGCCAATGCTATTGATATGATTGTAATATTGTTGCAAACATATTTAAATCCTATATTGTCGTCACAAATTCATAATTACTAAATTGAAAACTATAACGAAGTAAGTGATTTGTAATGAATGTTTATAAAAAATGGACTATCATGAATAATTTTAGTGATTGAATATTAGTATTAAACTTATAATTAAGCGAGAAGTTTTCTCAATATAATTTGACTTATATTAGTTCAAATTCAAGAAAGTGAGGATAATTTTAAATTATGAGATTTAGTCAATCGCAGATGTAAGTGAAATAGGGATAAGGTGTCATAAAAATGAATTTATTATTATACACCGGTTAATAAAATATTTTTATAACTTTTGTATATGACAATCATTTATAGCGTAAATTAAATCTACTTTAAACATTCAAAAAATGAATAATTAATCAAGAATTATAACTTATTAAGTTTGTCATGAGAGAACAGAATATATCTTGCATTGTTTCTATGGTTTCCTATTCCTTTCATTTTCATACAACACACAATTCGTTAGACAATTAGTAATGCTTCATTAACAACTGTCCGGCTGTCTCCAAATTAATAAAAATTAATTTGAGTCAGCTAAACATATTTAGTACACACTGGTTCAGATATTCCTGTTACTACTTGTGTGGTTGTGCCTTTTCCCAACATAAATGATGAACAATCGACCAAAATTAATACACACAGCTTTGCATCCAAATTTTTACCAAGTGCTTAAACTTCATAACTAATCTTCAGTATATTGGTTTTTGTAATCTTCATACCAGTCTTGATTATATGTGTTTTTTGCTCAACAGACAGAATATTGATATATACAGTTCTGAGTTCGACAACTAATACCAAACAATTCGTATATATATATTTTTGGTCTTTCTCAATTCTAATTATAACATACTCATCAGTCCTATAGCAACGTACAACATCATAAAGCATACACATATCAACGCCTGAGAGAAACTAATTATTAAGACTGAACTAAATGGGCATATTATTCACCAATTTGGATTCTTATTATAGATTGTTGGTGTGTAACTTTATTATTGAAGAAAAAAGAGAGAAGAGTTGAACAATCCAAGTGTCTTGTGTTTCAACTTAGAGAATTATTTTTGTCACTTCCCCATGTGCTTAGAGAGTGAGCCAGTCAAAAAGAACATTTAGTAATAATCCGACAAAATCAGAAGTCTTTTTCCAACAATTGTCCCTGTTTCCCTTTCAACGGTGTATTCCAAAACACCATTCTCCAAATAAGTCAAGGGCAATTTGGTATTAAATTTCAACTCAATGCCATTCCACCCATTCCTTCTATTTAGCACCACACATGCTCTTCTCACATTCAATACATACTCTTCAAAATAGTATTTCAAAGAATTGCAATTAATCACTCTTCTCCCTTTCTTTGCTTCCAAATCCAAGTAAATATTGCTCTATGCTCAATTCGTTGTGACAATTGACCATCCTCCAATTATGATTTTTAGGTATGTTATACTAATCATTTCCTTTCATAATCTAAGTTCATGAATATCCCCGTGCATGCATTGATCCTTAAATATAACCATACTCATATGTAATTAATAGTCTCTATAAGTCAAATTACCACTCTAGCATAGCCACCCTGCGAAAAGTTGCATGATTTTCATTTTTAGAAACAAATTATTCTTTATTTTTCTTAGTGAGGCTAATCCATACTAGTTTGATGAATAAGTACTATATAGGTATAGTACATGTAAAATATGTCCTTTCTATCCATTTTTAAAGGGACTCACATTATATAGTATTGAACTTGAGATTATAGATCAGCAACATAATTAAAAGTAACCTTAATCATTTTGTGCACCTTTTACAGCTTGGGATCCGTGGAGTTAAACTTAAATACAAAGCTGATACAAAATGGATCATTCAAGGAAGACATGGCTAGAGAAACTCCAACTACTTCCAAGTTTCTCTCATTATGTGCCTTTTATGTTCATGCTCACCATCATCTCATGGAGAACAAGAGTACAAGCTTTCTCTTATCCTCAAAGCATCCATCCACTTGATCCTGCTCACTCTCTCTCCCACTGGCGTTCACACTTCTCTGACATATCTGCAAATGGCACGGCGTAGTGTGCGACAATTGGTCGCATGTTGACTCCGTATCACTCTCGCAAAAAACATCTCCGGAGAGATTTCCTTCGTCAATCTCCAACTTCACATGTTCAAATCTCGACCTCTCCAACAATCAACTTGTTGGAGATATGTCTTCAATTCTCCAGTCCTCTCTTCACTTCGTTACTCAATCTAGCAACAACAAACTCACTGGTCTTTACCTCAATCTTATTTTCTACATCGTATTTATCACCTCGAACTCTCGAATCTCGTAAACACATTGGTTTCAGGGAAAAATACCCGACCAAATTGGATTACTTTCAAGCTTAAAAATTTCTTGATCTAGGTGGCAATGTTTTTAGTTGGAAAATTCCAAATTCCATCACTAACATGACATGTCTAGAATTACTTGACTTTGGCTTCAAACCAATTAGTTGGTGAATCCCAACGGAGATATTCCGATGAAAAGTTGAATATATTTACTTGGGATACAACATCTTCAGGTGAGATACCAAAGAACATTGGAAATTATTTTCTTTGAATCCTTAATCTTGCTTACAACAATCTCACTGGAACAATTCCTGAATCACTGGAAACCTCACATCTCTTCAATATCTCTTTCTCTACCAAAACAAAACTCACTGGCACCATTCCACAAACGATTTCGAATTGAAAAACCTTATTTCACTTGATCTCGTGATAATTCACTTTCTGGTGAGATTTTCAAATCTTGTTGTCCACCTTCAAAAACTAGAATTCCTTCAACTTTTCTCAAACAACTTCACAGGAAAGATTCCAAACACAATAGCAATCATTACCTCACCTTCAAGTTCTTTCAGCTCTGGTCAAACAAATATTAACAGGTGAGATTCCACGAGAACTTGGAAGAAAACAACAACCTCACTATACTTGACCTCTCTTCCAACACCCTAACAGGCAAAATCCCAAAACAGTTTATGTGCATCCAAAAATCTTTACAAACTTATCCTCTTTTCAAACTCTGTTCAAAGGTGAAATACCAAAAGAGTTAACCTCATGCAGAACCTACAACGAGTGAGACTCAAAACAACAACTTGTCGGGAAATTACCAATTGAAATGACTAAATTGCCCCTTATATACTTGTTGGATATCTCTGGTACAAACTTCTGGAAGAATTGATGACCGAAAATGGAACATGCATCACTTCAAATGTGAATTTGGCTAACAATAATTTCTCAAGTTGAATTACCAAATCTTTTGGGACTGAAAAACTGAAGGATTGGATTTATCAGAGAATCAATTTCTGGTAATTTCCAATAGTTTTAGAAATTACCAGAACTAGTTCAATTGAAACTCAACAATAACAAGTTTTGGTAACATACCGGAAGAACTTTTAAATGCAACAAGCTTGTTGCTTTAGATTTAAGTAACAATCAGTTAGCGGTAAATTCCGGCGAAACTTGCCAGATGCAGTCTCGGTCTACTCGCACTTATCGGATAATCAATTTTTCCGGCGAAATTCCGAAGAGTTTAGGAAGCATTGAATCATTGTTGAGGTTAATATATCGTTTAACCATTTCATGGAAGTTGTACCTTCCACTGAGAGCTTCTTTGCAATCAATGCAAGTTCAGTCGCCGGCAACAACGCTTTGCGACCATAACGGTGATGATTCTAAACGGTTACACCATGCAGAAGTGATCAATTCAATTCAACTACGTTGTTCTCGTTTTAATTTGTTTTCTGTTAGGGTTTTGCTGCGTTGCGTGGTGCTGGTTTTCTTCTAGTTATTTATACGTGAAGGAAAGAAGAGTGTCGAGATTCGAGATTGGAAAATGAGACAGGTTCATGGGAAGTGACTGTTGTTTCCGATTGCCAATGCGGTTTTGAAATTGTATTAACGTTGGAAGATGTTTTATCGTCGGTGAAAGAAGGAAAAAAGTGATTTCAAAGGGAAACAAATTGGTTTCTCTATGAAGAAAGTGCGTTTCGAATGAAATGCAATTCGTTGTGAAAGAAATAAGTGATTTAGAATTATCTTCCTTTGAGTTTCTGGATGATGCGGTGGAGTTTGGGAAGAAAGTGAGGAACGTTAATATTGTGAAGCTTATTGGGAATGTTTAAGTGTGGGGAAAAGAGGTATTTGGTTTATGAGAATGAAGAGGCGAAAGAAATTGAGTTGAAATTGTTAATAATTTGAGCTGGGAAAGGCGGAAAGAAAATTCTTGGGTGTTGCGAGAGCGATAAGTTTTTGCAGTGTGAGTGTTTGTGGGAATGGTTGTGGTTGGTGAGGTTCGCCGGAGATTGTTTTGGTGGATGGAAAGCCGGTTGGTCGCCCGCCTCATGCCAACCCTCCCGGCATTGGAACGGATTTCAAGGGTTTTTGTTTCTTCAGCCTTACGTTGCCCAGGTACTTCCTTGTAATCTTTTAATTTGTTCTTAGTTACTACTAATTCATGTGGGTTAAAAATATTGGAGGGATCATTTACTTGATATTTATATTATGGTTGTTGCACTTGTGTTTCTATACCTCTAAAGTACTTGTATGGTGCAATAAAATGATCTTTGGAGAGATTAAAATATATATATATCTGGATTAAACAATCCTCACAACTACGGGTTCCTTTACATTTTTTAGTATAATATTTAATTCTTAATAGTTGTATTAGCATGTTAATGGTCTGTGCGATTTGTATGGTATAGTTTTGATAAGGAAAACACACAAAATCAATTATTACAACAATTAAGTTCGACCTTTGATTTAGATTAGTCAAGTCAATCGAGAATCGTGTCAACACATTTACACATAAAATCTATTTTGATATAATAATTAGAGGTAGAGGTTAGATGTGATTCATTTAGAAATTAACTCTAGTTGACGTTTAACATTTGTATTGAAGTAACAAATAAGACAAAGAATTAAGTTGGATGCATGTATAATAATGGAGAAAAGTGTTATCGGTTTTTATGTTAGGGTGAAACCATATCTGAATGTGTGAGTAATTAGAATTTCCATGTGTTCAGAGGAAAGAAAGGGGAAAGAATGTGAACGGAGAAGAGTGAAGATATATGGTTATGGAGTTATGGTGTGATTGATTATTGACTGGAGAAGGCCCTCTGACATAGAAGCAGGAAATGGCATACATCACAAGAATAATATTGTTGAGTGGGCCCGCTTTACTGTATACTCTGATTGTCATATTGACCACAGTGTGGATAGATCATGTTCATAATGAAGGGTGGAGATGCATCCACCTATGAAAAACACATCGTGGAAACCATGAATCTTGCTCTGCACTGTACCCAACTATCCCACTGCAAGGCCATGGCGCAAGAGAATGTACTCAAAAGCCCCTAGAGACCAACACATTCACTTTTTGCTGAATTTTTTATTTGCGATGCTTCTCTAATCCTTTCTTACAAGTTTTTCATATTTTTTCTCTTTCTTAATTTCAGTTTTCTCTTTTTCTACTTGATTTGGTAAAGTTTTTAATTAGTTAGCATAAGTAGTTGTTGATCAAGAAATTTGTTCAAGAAATGTGTGCTTGATATATTATATATAGAGCATGCTTGACATACTTATTATCATGAGTGTAAAAGTAAATGTAAATAAGTTAAGTTAAATTAAAATCAATCATTCTCAAATATTTGTTCTTTTTTACGATTATTGGATTGTATATTGATTATACGATTACTTGATATATTTGATTATAAATCAATGTTATCTCGATTATTGATTAAAGATTTATATAGTTTTTATATTAAGATTGATATTTATTTTTAATATTCTAAATTTTTTTTTAAATTTAACTCTTAATTAGAAAGTCAAATTGTGTGATTGCATGCAATTACGGTGTATCTAATTCTAATTTCTAAGTTGTTAATTACTTTGTTGGAACCAACTATAAAGATTATTTGATTTCACAATTGAATATAAAATTTAATGTTTATAATAGATTTATTAAATAGAGTAATTCATGCATTATAGAGCTACTAACTTTATCTCAAAGAAGTAGCTTATTAGTTTGGTTAAAAACATTTAAAGAATTATATATAAGAGGTTTGAAGTATGATATATCTAACACTAACATTTCTCTCTCTCCTAACATTTATATTAACTACAAAAATTCGCCTATAAAAAAATAACTCAACACTAAGAGTAATAGGTTTTGAGTAGCCTTGGATTCATTTTAATAAATTTGTATATAATTTATACTCCCTCCTTTCCTTAATACATGTTGTTTTTTGGATAAATTTTTTATTCTTTTTTAGACGTGGTTTTGATAGTTTAAATTTATATTTTGTCCATTTTACTCTTATGTACTCTTAATTATATTTCAGATTTTTCATACAACAACCATTGGCGATACATACACTCCCAATTTTTTATTTATTGAATTCCAATCATATAAATCAACTTTTAAATTTACATTAATACCTACAAATGAAAATGACGATAAAATACATAAAGGGAAATGCCTCTAATACGTTGCCGCTAACAAAAGAGAGAAAAATTGCCATGACAAAAGTCCCAGTATTGAAGATAAATAAAATAATGGAGGGTAATATGAATATTTCATTTCAAACAATTGGACGTGAAAGTGTTTTATTCAATCTTCATGCATTAAGGTAAGTGGACAACCCAATACTATTTTAATAGAACTCATCGATAGTTATTTACTTATTATAGACATGTTTTGATTAACTAATTAAATCGCGGTTTTTATGATATTTTTTGTCCCATTGTGGAGCATTCAATGTGTTTGATAAAATTCGCAACAGAACAGCCAAATAGAAAACAAAAGAATTTCATAATACTAAGAGTACAATGACGCCACTCAAAGCTAGACGCACTGCATGCATATATAAACTCAGTTTCAGAAGGAATAGTGAAAGAACATTTTCAGGCTCTTATTCTGCTCACTTTATATTTCAAAAGAATTAGAGATCAAACTAACTCCTTTGGGGGACATCTCATAAAAATGGAACAATACAGAAAATAATTACCAAAGATTTCTTGTATTATTAGTTCGAGCTCCAAAACAATATAAACTCAATTAATTGCACTATATAAGTGGTTAAAATTTTCCTTAAGAAATTTGATATGGGTTAGTGTATGATTAATTAAACACAAAACACACTCCAGTTATTATGTAAAAGCATGAGTATAGGTTGGGGATATTCTTAACCAGGCCAGACCACAAACTTTCTTTAGTGACCCACCTTCCTTCCAATTCCATGTTATGATGATAGTGTTTCTAAAAAATTAAATTTCCTTTTTCCTTTTCCTTTTCTTTTAGTTTAAACATTTTTTTCTTTCACATTATGGCGCCTCTAAGTAATGATGGTTTTACAAGAATCCTTTTTTTTTTCTTTCTCAAGTAGAACTTATCTTGAAGGTTTACACAGTTAGAAGATTCCATCAATAAAGATATGAATCTAAAGTCTGAACATAAAAATATATCTAGGTGACATTATGAGAAGAGCAAAACAGCTCATTCTGGCTGGCATAGATATGAATATGATTTGCTACAATATGTTTGTTCTTCTTAAAAGCTCCCCCCAACCCAAGATTTTCAATTATAGTCTTGGAGACCATGCAAAAGGTTCTTTTGCTTAAGTCAAAAAAGTCTCTTTCTCTCTGATTTTTTTTGGTTTAAAGTTTTCTTCTTTGGTTATGGTAAGAAGTGTTTAAATTCTTATTGTCTTTACATTTTTCGATTCCTTTTGTTTACTTTGTAGATTGATCACAACAAAAACAACTTTCATGTTTGCTCCTTTCATAAAAGATAGTTGGCTTTTGTTTTTGGACTTTTGTGTACTTAATAATATTCTTTGATCCACGAGCAAGTGCAACCCGTTAGATTGATTGATATTGCACTTTGCACACATGCATACCTATGCTTGACTCAAATTATGGATTCAAAGTTGGAGAAAAGGGATTTTACCTAGCTAGTGCGATTGAGTATTGACCAATATATAGTACATTAATTAGAAAAGCTAGTATGAAATCTATTTGCATTGTTGAGCGTGAAAACAAGCATTGTGTGCAAAAGGAAAAGGGATAAATAGTGTAGGAGGTAGTGCTGCAATCCCTGAAAATTCAAGTGCATATTTAGATAATAAAATGAATTTTGAAAAATTACAATGACACGATTGTTTTATTAAAGTTTTAAAGTGTAGTTTTTGATACAATCACATTAGTTTAATTTAATGTAATTCTATCAAATTCACTGTCGTACAAACATGTATTAAATATAATCAAATATTTGATGTATTGAGATCTGTTATAACAGTTGTATATTGCAACAATTATTAAGACCATTAAATTTAAAGAAATAAAAAAAATATCTCTTGATTTAATTATCTTCACTTCTACTACTAGATTGTGCAGCTAGTGTAAGAGGTCCATTTTGAAAACATAGCTATTTAGAAAGAAAAAAAAAAGGTGCTAAAAAAATGCATATATTGTCATGAAATCTATATTATTAAGAGGTGATGAGAAAAGTGCATATTGATACGGTAATAATTGTGATTTAGGTTTAATTGGATATTGAAGCGAATGGAATGGTTACACATAGTTGGGTGATGTTTTAAAATCTAATCAAGTCAATTGATCAAAGTGATGATGTACTCATTGGAATGAATCTAAAAGATGCTTTACTTTTGTATATAATTTAAGCTTTATTTGTTTTGTCTCTCATTTGTTAACGTGCCGGGTCAAAGTTCACATCAAACCCTCCAAAAACAAAACGAAAGACACTTTAAAGAGAACTCTTGTGTCGATTTCCCTTTCAATTGATGGTAACACAAGTAAAGTAATAACAAACTTTAATGTCCTGTTATCCTGAAATTATAATACAATCCGTGCTTCACTCTAATTGCTCTTTATTTCTTCGGTCTATAATTACCATATACATCAATTTTTTATTTATTAAATTTTGGAACTGACGATTACGATAGTACTAGTACAATCCTGGCATCCCTTGCATTTCTTTTGATACTACATTTCCATCATTTCAGAACATTAACAAATTATTTAAAGTGTCATTTGCAATTTTCAGTTTTTTGTAGTAAAATATAATATATTAAATAAGAGAGCAAGTTGTAATTACCACATATAGTGCCAAAAGACAACAAGAAAAGTAAGAATAGGATCCAAAACAACTTAAAAAGGAAATTAAGAACACGACAATGGAATATATAATTCAAAATGGCAATAGAGCTAATTCAACTATTATAATTTTAGATAGAAATTATAAAATGAGATAATATATATATACTGAATAATAAAAAAATTATTCAAATACATTAAATGATGTATGAGAACCTTTATTTAGAGTCTGTCTATGAGCTCAATGTCAACATCACACTCCTACATCTCTCTTTACTAAAGAGTCGATCCATGATTCTCTCGGATTATTTCAAGATCCTTTTTTTTTATCTGCAAAACCCCATTAAAAATCACAATTAACATGCATAGTCTAAATCTAAATTTTAATATTAATATTGA
>PGWS01010562.1:0-10845 GCA_002896235.1 Cicer reticulatum
TTCTCTCTTTTCGAATTCTTTTAACTATTTGTCATAGAATGAGTCACGTGACGTCCACGTGTTCCCAATTTGGAAGATACTCAAAACGACACGTCGTTTTCAACTTTTTTTTATACAATATCTAGAAACATCCACATTCAAAAGAGAGGAAGTTTGTGGTTTTTGTTGTTGAATTGAAGAGGGTATGGCTCCGATTCCGAAATCAGATATGAAGATGAACGCAATTAGGTCAGGGATAGTGGTGTTAGGAGCAATAGCGTTTGGTTACTTGAGCATTCAAATTGGTTTCAAGCCTTATCTCGAGAAAGCTAAACTTCAGCAGCAGCATCAAAATCAGCTTCACCAATCTGATTCTCACTCATCTTCAACTTTCAAGGAACCCTTCTCTTTCCCTGAACGCAATTCGTAAAATTATTTGCTTTCTTTTTATTGTATTTTCGGAATTAACTGCTTTCAATCTTTTTATTTAGTAATAATAATGATAACTGTTTTATTTCATTTGGTTTCTATAATTTTGTGGTCATTATTGTATTATTGGACTTATTTTTGTTGCTGTTGTGTGGTTTTGCATTGGTAATTGAATGTGTTTGGGCTCATTGATCCAAAAGAACAATGAAAAAATTATTCTGCTTACCCTTTGTAGCCTGTGTTGCGAACTTGTGAAGTTTCTGGAAAATCTATTTCAGTTAGATACGGTTATGGATTTTGTTACATATAGTTGGAGTTGGTAGGTAAGTTAGTTTAGTTAGAATCACTGTATAAAGATATATAGTATATTGATTGTAATCAATATTTTTGTATTGAAGTAATTCCAAATAAGTTTCAACATTTAATCAATTATTGTCCTTAGATAAGTTTTGCAAATAGGACACAATGTCATATTTCCATGTGACAAGATGGTGTTGGAAACTGTTGTTATCTGTTCTCTATAGAGAGACATTTAGAATAGTTTTTGAATGCCTATGAAACAGAGAGAAATATAAACATAACTAACAGTGAGGGGGATATGAACAAGAGGCAACTTTGATAGTTCTTAATGTATTCATTGCATTATGTGAATTGACGCAGTCACATAGTTGAAAAATCAGTGATTAAAAAAATTGCAGATTTTGAATTTTCATTGTTAATTTTAAAATTTGAGTTTCAATTTGATCTATTCCATTATTATCCATGGATGCAATGTAGCAACAAGAGCACACTTTAACTCACTTTTTTTTCATCCGCATTAATTCCTAATACTGCCTAACTTGCAAAAGAATAGTGCAGCACCTACGCTATACACATGTTGTATCACTCGGATTGAGCAAGTATTATTCATTCAGTCATATAGAAAATATCAATCAATTGCATGTATAAATTTCTAATGTTTTGTATTTACAATTGTATTCAACTTGCTTCTTTCCGGTATTTTCTTAAAACTAATCTATGTTAGTTGGTTACAATTGTATTCAGATTTTTTTCCCAGGTTGTAATCTATGTTAAAATTTAAAAGTAATGATATGTTAGCTCAAAAGAGCTTATTAGTTGTTTTTGCATATCATACAAACACGCACTTAAAATGCCTTTTCATAAAAGTTAAGATATGGTGCTTGACAATTGCATGAATCAATCTTTCACACTATGTATGTTAATTACTTAAAAATTTAAAAGAGAAAGAAATAAAAAAGAGGAAAACAAAATGAATTTTATTTTAAACAACTAAAGGACAAAATAAAATTAAATCCAACATTCCTTAGTGTTTGATGTCTAAAAAACACTTAAGCAATAGGTTAATATTTCCAACCCATAAAATTAATGTAACAATTAAAAGTGAAGAGACATTTTGATCTCTCCCTAAAAACTCGTGTGACACATTATTTTTTGAAATAAAAAAACTTTTTTTTTTTCTGATAAAAATAAATCATGCGATTATATAAAAACTAATGATATATACCTTTAAGTCATTAACAATCAACTTTTTATATGGAATAAAAATTGCATATAACAAACTAATAACAATGGTCATTATGCTAATCACATAATCACAAGTATAAAGTAAAAGTAACATTGCAATAACTAAATATATGTCAAACAGTATATAATATATTTTTTATAATCAAGAATATATTTATAACCGCAAAAAAATGAATATATTAAAATAAAATACAAAGATATTCAACCAATACATTATATTTAAATTGGCGGAATTTGATTGATTATTTTGAGGGGCATAATGTTTTTGCTTATATATATATTAAACAAAATACTTCATATATCATTATTTATATGATGGAATATTGGTATAGTATGTTTTTTTAAAGCATGTGGAACACATTTGAAACATGTAAATAACATTTTTTCGTAATAAAATACAAAATGAGCTCACCTATTCGGTTTTGTCTAGTCGAATACGTCTCAAATAACATTTTTTTTTCATAATAAAATGAAAAACGAGTCCATCAATGGAGGCTAGATCTAAAGGAAAGGGTTAGACTCAATTATTTAAGAATTGATTTTGCATCTCTAGAATAGCAAAACCCAATCAAAATTGACATTTGTGCAAATATTTTGATATATATACATCAAACATAATATTTTTAAATTTAATATTCAATAAAAATATATATTTGAAGGAGTGGTGGCCCTACCCACCACATAAAAAGTCTGCATGAGTAGCTTTCTTTTGAGTTGCTAAACTTCCCATAGATGGTAAACACTAATTAAAAAACAAGTATATTGAATTCCCACCCTCCTTACAAATGAACTATCCCTAAGATCCCACGTTTGTAAAATTGCACATCTTTATAAGACTTTTAATTATATATCGCCAATCCATTTTTCCTCCCAAATAATATTTCAGTGTCAGCACCAATTTTTTTTATGCAACCTAAAAAAATCAAGTAGATGTCAAGCCTAATTCACCATTGAGGTAGAGAAAATCCGACAACCATAACGACAATTTGGTTCCAAGCGGTAGAGGGCTATGCGGTCTAGAAATTAACAGACCATATTTGTATACTAAAACCTCTTGTCATGTAACAAAATTTTCCGTTAACATCCTCCAACACCATTTGATAATAAAGACATATTGAAAAATTCAACATTCTTTATCTCCAAACCACACTCTTTTTGGTTTGACAAACCATATTCCAACTAACCCAATTGATTTTTTTATTCTGTTATCACCACCCCATAAAAAATTCCTCTAGATATGAAATAAATCTCTTAGAATATTTGCATGTGACTCAATCTGCATACGTGAATCCAGTGAGTTTGACTTCTGAATATTTAAGAAAATAGTAACCCTTTCTTGGTGCATTCTTCAAGTATCCGAGGACCCTAATTGCTACTTGATGATGTGTCTGACTAGGACTTGTCATGTACTGGTTTAGCTGTTGGATTGCAAAGGTGATGTCAGGTCTTGTAGTTGTCAAGTATATAAATTTAGCAATGAGTCTCATGTATTAAATATCATTTACACTAGGTGTTCCATCTTGTTGTTGTAATCTTATAGATGCATCATTGGTGTTGAAGTAGGTTTTCTGCCCAACATACTTGTTTCTATCAATAAATCCGAACAACACTTCCTTTGACAAAGGGAGATACCACTCTCAGATTGTGCTACTTCTAATCCAATGAAAAACATCAAGGATCCCAAATCTTTGATGCCAAAAAGCTCATGCAATCTATCCTTGATCTGTTGAAATTCATCCAAATTGTTCTTGACTAGGATTACATCATCCACATACATGGCCAAAGTTGTGAAAGTTTATGAATCACATTTAGTGAAGATTGAGAGATTCAATGTTTCTTGTTGAAAACCATAATTCAATAATGTAGAGAGTAGTTTCTCATGCCACTGTCTGCTAGCTTGCTTCAGCCCATACAAGGATTTAATTAGCTTGCAGACTTGGTTTATTCTATCCCCAATAATTCTAGATGGTAATATCATGTACACATCTTCATATAGGTCTCTATGTAAGAAATCATTTTTGATGTCAAGTTGGTGAAGATGCCAACGAAAAATGGATGGCATGGCCAATCCAGCTAGTGATTGGATTAAAAGTGTTAAGATAGTCCAATCTTTCTCTTTGATTATATCTCTTTGCCACAAGCCTTGCTTTATATTTGTCTATAGTTTCGTCCTACTTTCTTTTGAATTTGTAAATCCACTTGCTCCCTATAGGTTTGACTCCAGGGGCAGGTCTACAATCTCCTATGTGTTGTTGGTTTCTAGAGCCTTCAATTCATCTTCCATGGCTTTATTCCAGTATGGATGTTTCCTTGCCTCCTCATAATTCTTTGGTTATGTTTCATTTGAAACAGACAAAGAAAACTCATTGTGAGATGAAGATAAATTAGCAAAAGAAACATAATTACAAATAGGATATGGTTTGATTGTTGAGTGACTTGTGATTTGACAATTTCTGAGCATACAAAAAAAGATTTCTTCATGTGGTAGCCACCATAAATAGTTCCATTGTCTACAACGAGATAGAGGCAAAAATGAAAAAATGAAATTGTGGAACTTTACTTACTGTTTAAACAAACATAAAAAAAAGTGTGGAGTCCATTTTTTGGTGTTTTAAATACAAGGATTCTCATTATTTGGTACTTTTATTACTCTATTTCGTATCTCTTTTAAAACTATAGTGATCTTGTAACACAACTCGTATCTCTCTTAAAATTATAGCGATCTTGTCAGACAACATTTGCTTTTTCTCATTTTCATTTTTGCTCACATAGTATGTATGACCATAACATCGCTGATCAATTTCTCTTTTTAAACTTTGTTAAAAATAGCACAATATTGTTTCAAATAACATAGTTGTGATTGTTATAATGGGAAAAGGAAAACTATTAATCACATATTTTTAATTGAAGAAATGATATTGAACTCAAATTCTGGTTGCTACCGCAATTTAATTGGAATTTTTAGGTCCCATGTTATAATAAATATATATAATATATATATATATATATATATATATATAATTAACTCTATTATAACCAATGTTAATAAACTAGTCATTAATATTATTGCATTTATATTTTTTGTAGACATTGGCGCTCCATCCTTTCACCATTATACATTGGCTTTACAATGACCACCAAATGTTTGCATGAGTCCACATAAACAATAAACAATGTATACCTAAAATTGCAAATTTCTTCACTGTTTATGGCCATCGAACCAAAGTTGACGTCAACATGATGCATTACTTCAGAGATATTTGTTCTCAATAATATGAGTTTATCAGCTCAATTAATTCTCATTTGTATGATTATGTGCAATCACTATTGACTATTATTTTGCAGTGGTACAAATTTAAATGAGATACATTTGTCGTTCAAATTACTAAAATATTCAAATATATATACTAATAAATATAATTATATATAAAATAATATATATATATATATATAATAATATATATTTATACTCGTATACTCACTAATACATCAAGTACTAGAGGCACTCATGTATATATGATTGTCTTTATTGAAGTCATAGAACTATAAACCATATGACATATATTATTATAGTTATTATTTCTCTCAAAATTGGTAACCATTGTCATATAAATCTGACAACCAAATGTTAACAGATGAAAATAAAAAAAATATGTTCCATTTGTTATAAATATAAATATTTTCTTTTTTCCTTTCTCTATTCTTTTTGTATATATACATAAACAATAAAATATGTCATGTGAATGCAAGCATGAACATGCAGTTATGCACACACGCACATATATTTTAGACAATTGATTCAATTGATTATGTCACAATTTAAGCACTTGTAATTACTCTTATTTGGTCTTAAGTGTTAAGTCTCTAAGATTCATATACATATGCTCTCTTGAGAGTTATACATAAATCAAATCAAGACATTATTTGCTATTTAAAGAAACATAAAAAAGGTGTGGGCCCACTTTTTTGCTTTTTCTCATGACTTTGATCATGTAGTATATACGACTTTGCTCACTTACAATTTTTTTTAGTAATTAATAGGTTAACCCACTCCATGTTAATTTGGAGAAGTGGTTTCATGTAATTGTCCATACTTTATCCTGTATATATCCATAAATACATATTTTAATCATTTTTAAATTAACAAACATTCCTTCAAAAACAATGTATTACTTCGAAAAAGTGACAATGAGAACACTAAAATTGTTGATCCTGATAATTGTGTTAATTACCATCACTCACAATTTCATACAAAAAATGATTGTATTTCATTTCTCTCGTGGTGATCTTGAACACTCTTTGGAGAAAAAAAAAGATTCATTCTATGTTGATATGAAGCTAAATAACGTAAAGGTAATATCTTTTAAATGTCATTGTTATTGAAATTCTTTACTAATACGAAGCTACTTAACACATAAAGGTAATATCTTTTGTCATGTGAATGCAATCATGGACATGCAGTTATGCACACACGCACATATACTTTAAACAATTGATTATGTCAATATTTAAGCACTTGTTATTACTCTTATTTGGGCTTAAGTGTTAAGTCTCTAAGATTCATATACATATGTTCTCTTGAGAGTTATAGATAAATCAAATCAAGACATTATTTGCTATTTAAAGAAACATAAAAAATGTGTGGGACCCACTTTTTTGTGACTTTGGTCATGTAGTATATACGACTTTGCTCACTTTCAATTTTTTGTAGTAATTAATAGGTGAAACCACTCCATGTTAATTTGAGGAAATGGTTTCAGTAATTGTCCCTACTTTATCATGTATAGATATAAATGCACTTTTTAATCATTTTTTAATTAACAAGCATTCCTTCAAAAACACTTCAAAAACACTGTATTATTTCGAAAAAGTGATCATGTGAATACTAAAATGGTTGATCCTGATAATTGTGTTAATTACCATCACTCACAATTTTATACCAGAAATGATTGTATTTCATTTCTCTCGTGGTGATCTTGAACACTCTTTGAATAAAAAGATTCATAATATGTTATATGAAACTAAATAAAATAAAAGTAATATCTTTTAAATGTCTTTGTTACTGAAATTCTTTACTAATACGAAGCTACATAACACATAAAGGTAATATCTTTTGTCATGTGAATGCAAGCATGGACATGCAGTTATGCACGCACACACATATATTTTAAACAATTGATTCAATTGATTATGTCACAATTTAAGCACTTGTTATTACTCTTATTTGGGCTTAAGTGTTAAGTCTCTAATATCCATATACATATGTTCTCTTGAGAGTTATAGACAAATCAAATCAAGACATTATTTGCTATTTAAAGAAACATAAAAAATGTGTGGGACCCACTTTTTTGGGACTTTGATCGTGTAGTATATACGACTTTGCTCACTTTCAATTTTTTTTTATAATTAATAGGTTAACCCACTCAATGTTAATTTGGGGAAGTGGTTTCATGTAATTGTCCCTACTTTATCCTGTATACATCTGTAAATACACTTTTTAATCATTTTTTAATTAACAAACATTCCTTCAAAAACACTGTATTACTTCGAAAAAAGTGACCATGTGAACACTAAAATTGTTGATCATGATAATTGTGTTAATTACCATCACTCACAATTTTATACCAGAAATGATTGTATTTCATTTCTCTCGTGGTGACCTCGAAGACTCTTTGGAGAAAAAAGATTCATTCTATGTTGATATGAAACTAAATAACATAAAAGTAATATCTTTTAAATGTCTTTGTTATTGAAATTCTTTACTAATACAAAGCTACATAACACATAAAGGTAATATCTTTTGTCATGTGAATGCAAGCATGGACGTGCAGTTATGCACGCACGCACATATATTTTAAACAATTGATTCAATTTATTATGTCACAATTTAAGCATTTGTTATTACTCTTATTTGGGCTTAAGTGTTAAGTCTCTAATATTCATATCCATATGCTCTCTTGAGAGTTATACATAAATCAAATCAAGATATTATTTGCTATTTAAAAAAACATAAAAAAGGTGTTGGACCCACTTTTTTGGGACTTTGATCATGTAGTATATACGACTTTGCTCACTTTCAATTTTTTTTAGTAATTAATAGGTTAACCCACTCAATGTTAATTTGGGGAAGTGGTTTCACGTAATTGTCCCTACTTTATCCTGTATACATCTATAAATACATTTTTTTTTTATCATTTTTTAATTAACAAGCATTCCTTCATTTTTAAGTATGCATTGTTTATTGTTTACGTGGATTTAGTCAAACATTTAGTGGTCATTGTTGTAATGGTGAAATAATGGAGTTGTCAATGTCTAAAAAAATATAAATGCATTAACACGTATATTTGTATATCCGATAGATAAGTCAACCACATTTGACCTTTTGTTACCAACAAAATAAAATAAAACAGTATACTCTCTTCTGAAAAATTCAGACATATATTCTACGCCATTGCATCAAACTTCAGACCACTTAATTAACGTTGCATTGGGTTAAGCATAACTTTCCAACTTAACATTGTAGTGGGTTAAAAATTGATTCCAATATCATTTATTCATTTAATTGGTCGGTAATGATCATCAATACGAGCAATACTTTTCCTTTTCCCATCGTAACAATAACTGTTTTTTAACCAACAACTATTTTTTAACAAAAATTGATCAACGATGTTAATGGTTATATATACTACATGAACAAAGATTGATCGAGAAAAAGGAAATGTGATCAAATATTGTCTGACAAAAAGATACAAAAGAGAGAGAGATAAAAGTACCAAATAATTGGAATTCTTGTATTTAAAACACGGTCCCACACTTTTTTTATGTTTCTTTAAATAGCAAATAATGTTCCGCAATTTTATTTTTTATGTTTGTGCCCCTGTCTCGTTGCACACAATGGAATTGCTTTTGGTGACAAGCACATGAAGATTTTTTTTTAAGCCCATAAATTGCCTTGCACCATTAGAGCCACACAGACACATGTAACCAGAATTATGAAGTAGAGTATGAGTGAAGCCTTAGTTTCTTTTTTGTTCGGTCACTAGATGATATTGCTGCCAAAGCAATGTCTTGATTTGATTTATGTATAACTTTTAAAAGAGCATATGTATATGAATCTCATAGACTTAGCACTTAAGACCAAATAAGAATTTGATTAACAATTTTGTTTGAATTTCATTGTGTTGTTGTTTAAAGTTTGTTTTATTTTGTTCAATGTGCTATGTGTTGAACGATGTGTTGTTGTTCAAAGTTTGTTTTATAATAAAAAAATATGTTATGTGTGTTCAAAATTATTTGTTTTATGTTGTTCATACATTTAGAATTGTAGGTATGCATTGCTTATGTGGATTTAGTCAAATATTTGGTAGTCATTGCTAAGCCAATGTATAATGATGAAAAGATAGGGCTGCCAATGTCTAAAAAAATTAATATAAATGACGAGCTGACTAGATTTTATTGGGTTGAGTTAGCCGTAAATTTAGTCACAACCATCTTCTAATTTGATTGATTATATAAATTTGGGTAATTTAACATTTTTTTTTGCGACGCCTCTACTTAGGTCATGTATGATAATGAACTATGACTATTAATCAACACCTAAAAACTTCATAAAGAATAACAAACTAAAAATCTTAAGTGCGACACCATCCTCTATAAGCATAAATGTGACATTATACTCGAACTACGAAGTTATCGTGTGTTGAAAGTATTTCAATAGTTTGAATGATAAACACACTCCATGTTTATTCTACCCTTTCTACCGTAATTGATTATCACTGCCGTATAAATATGGGCAAACAAATGTTAGTATATGCAAATAGAAACATATGATCCATTTGTTACAAATAGAAATATTTTCATTTTTATTTTCTCTCTTTCTTTAGCATATATACATAAAAAATAAAATATATCATGTGAATGTAAGCGTAAATATGCAGTCGTGCACGCACGCACACATGTATTATAAACAATTGATGTTGCTCAAGATATCTATACATATTATAAAAACAAAATATATTATCTTATAAATTAAAGGTTGCGGATCAAAGACTTCCGACTAGGAAAATCAAAACCCACCGCTAATAATGTTAAATTGAGGGCACAACAAAATATATATAATGCGTTTTAATGGGAGATAATAAAATATTATAAAAAATAATAGAGGAAGCTAATTTATAGAACAATATAATATAAATATATTGTATTGTCGCTGTGACAACTAAAAAACTCAATAGAAGTAAAAAATAAATAAATAAAATAAAAAACTCAATAAATATATGAAGAAATTTCAAAAAAGGGTTTTTAAAAATGTTTTCAAAAAATGAAATAAATTTTTCCATTTATTACTAAAACTAAAACCAGTTATGGATAACGGTATTGTTATAAATTTTACGTTTCTCTAATATAACTTAAAATTAGCTTTTACAAATAATTAAATTTTCTTCTTTAGAGAGATTTCTAATAACCACGAGAAATGAAATACAACAATTTATTCAATGAAATGGTTGGGGTAGTGATTAACACATACATGATGAATAATTTTTCTTTTCTCATCATAACTGTAACAACTTTGTTCTTTGAATCAATACTGTGATTTCAAAGAGTGATAAATGAAGTGTATTTGTATACATATATATAAAAGGAAACAGGAAGAAATTCACAATTGAATTAAATCTCAAGAGTAATAATATAATGCGACTTTGCATCAATATAAATCATGGTCTAAAACCGATAGTAAAATCATCAATAAACTACTTAGAGTAAATAGGAAAACCAAATAATGACTCATTATCTAAAAATTAATAATAATAGAGTGTACAAGTAGTGCATTATTTTACAATCTCATTTAATATTGACCATTTATTCGATTTCATCTTAATGTATTATTATTAT
>PGWS01010572.1:0-12492 GCA_002896235.1 Cicer reticulatum
TTACTCTAAAATCTGAATCTATATTTTATTTTTTTTCACTTCGTTTGTTCTTACTTTTAATTCCTCCATTTTTTCAAAAATGAAAGATAAAAGAAAATTATTATAAAGTTTTTTATGTATTTCTATTATTTTAAAATAGAAAAAGAAGAAATGTAATAAAATTTAAATTGACAAAGTATTATTATGTTTTTATTTTCTTCATAATTTTTCTTGTTGAACCAAGTAAAACTTTCTTATTGAGTTATTAATAATAAAATAATTAACGAGAAGAAAACAATGCAAAAAGTAGTAAACAAATACAATAAAGAATTTAAACAAATAGGAATATAAAGAAAAGTAAAATGTATAAATTTATGTCACATCAGCATTACATGATATTGTACAAAGATTTTAATTCCCTCACAATTAATAAAAGAAAATAAAAAATTGAGTTAAAGACATTTTAAAAATTTCCAAGGTATAGACTTTTTTCGATGGTAATATACTGTTAATTTATGCAGCTTAAAGTAATTTGTAAAACTACACAATAGAATGATTGAACAAAAGTTTTGTTTATTCATATTTGTAAGTTTATTTATATATGAATCATTTCTCAACCATTAGTACATATACTAACCATTCTAACCAATAACTATCTGATTGGTTAGTTAGTTAGATATAAAACATAATTGTTACATTGCTTGAATTACCAATCACCAAATATTTCTATTAATTCAAGTATCTATGTGATACTACACCTAACATTTGTTCTCAATTCTTCAAATATGTTTGTGCTCAATTATTTAGTCATGATATCAGTTGTTTGCACCTCATTTTGGCAATATATGAGCTTAAGCTTGTTTCTTCCACTTGATCTCTTAAGAAATGGAACTTGTCCTATATGCTGTTTTTTCCATGAGCACATGATTTTTTGCTAGATTGATGGCTGAGATGTTGTTAATCATTAATGGAACTGGTCTGTATATCTCAATCTTCAACTCATTAATCAAGGATTCGAGCCACAAGGCTTGGCATGTGCATAATTGTCAACAATGTATTCTGCCTCACAGGATAACAGTGTTGCGATTGGTTATTTCTTTGAGCTCCATGAAGGATTTCATGAACTTGAATACATAATTTGATGTGCTTGTTCTATCGCTTATGTCTCAACACCAATCAAAATCTAAATATCCAAGTCAGGTCTTCATCATTTGCTCCATGTTTCTGGAAAACAGAATTCCATTCTCTAATATCCTATGATCCTCTTGTTTGCAATCAAATGAGTATACTTGGGATTTCTATAAACCTGCTAATAACTCCAACCATATAGCATAGGTCAGGCATAGTGTTGCAACAAGTATCTTAGAGATCAACAATATGTTTGAATAAGGTGGTGTCAACCAATTTCCTTCAACTTTTTTTTTTTTTCTAACTAACATTGACTTCAATTGGAAGTGCCAACAGAATTGCAGCCAACCATGTTGTTCTTCTCAAGATTTCACCAACATATTTCTTTGATGCATTATCAGTCCTTCCTTTGTTTCAGTGAATTCCATACCCAAGAAAAGAAGTAAGTCAACTTTCTTAAATATGACATTTCAAACTCATTTTTCATGATTACCTTAAATTCCTCAATTCCTTGTTACTGCCATTCATCAACAGATCCATCAACATACAGACAAAGCAAGAGCGTTGTTGGCCTTCTATATGATGTGCATTTGACGAAGCCAATGTTGGAACCAAGTTTATTTTACATTTAAAGTTTAGATCTTAACAAAAGTATTTTATGAAATAATATATTGACTTCAAAGAGTATGAAAGAATATTCATGTTTTTGAAGAAAATTTAAAATGAGATTTGATTCAAATTTATAATTGAAGGAAATCTAAAATAATATTTTGATTCAAAATTATAATTGATGAAAATCTAAAATAAAATTTAATTCAAATTTATAATTGAAGAAAATATTAACCAAGTTAAAAAGAAAATATGGTCAAGATTTGAAGAAGATTTAATTAAGACTGGATCAAGATTGGAAGAAGATTTGATCAAAATTTTGAAAAAGATTTGATTAATATTTGATCAAAATTTGAAGAATATTTAATTAAGATTTGATCAAAATTTAAAGAAGATTTGATCAAGATTTCTCTACAAGAAAATATGAACAAAATCAATTTGAAGAATTTACAAACGCAATGTGAACAAAAATAAGACATAATTAATATGATAAAGATTTTGCAAACTCAATCTAAATAAAATAAAAATTGAATTAATTTGAAGAATTTACAAACTCAATTTGAAACAAGAATATAATTTAGAATTAAACAAGGACTAAAATTGTAGCCCAAGTTTTCACTAAAATAACACTCAAGACTGAAGGAGAAAAGCATCGAATAACAGAAAAGAGTACAAGAACTGAAGCTCAAAGTTCTCAATTCATCTTAGTGTTCAAAGAGAGAAACACTTGTTCAGGTTAGAAATATTTTCTTAGGTGTGTTCTTTTCTTAGAGTGTGAAAGTTATTATTTTATTATCAACTTTGTGGGAAGGAACTACTCAAAGTTACAATCCTTTGTATCCAACCCGATAGTAGTTTAGTTCCTTCTTCAATATGGGTTTTCAGGTTGTTAGGAGAAGACTAGGCTTACAAGGTCAAGGTGGTTAGTTCCATATTCAATTTGGGGTTGTTAGGAGAAGACTTGGCTTGTAGGGTCAGGTGGTTAGTTCCTCAAAAATCTGGGGTTGTACATTGTTTGGAAGACTGGCTTGGAGGGTCAGGTGCTTTGCAATCAAGGTATTTGATTAGTGGATTAAAGCATTCTGAATGAGGAGACTGGATGTAGCCAAATTATTTATGCTTTCATAGTTTGGTGTTCTAAATCTGATTGCTTCTTATCTAAGTAATTCATAAAAAACCAATCAACCTTCATCAAATTAGCAAAAAGTTATCAACTTTGGCAAACACAATTCAACCCCCCTTCTCGTGTTTACACCTTCAATTGGCATCAAAAGCTCGGTCTCAAGGTTGAACACTTTACAGTGTTTGAGGAAAATCCAAGGGTTTAACATGTCTCGATTTGTGAATCAACAGATAAAGAAATTGAGGTATTTTCTGAATTTACTCGATCGGATTTAGTTACTGCTATAAATGATTTTTTAAATAATAATCACAATTTGCCTTTAAAATTGAAAATACTTAGAAAAGAATATACAAATCTAACTTAAATGTTAATGCTTTAAAGAATCCTAGTTGTTTTTGTCTTATAGGTAGATCAGTTAAGTACCATGTATGATTCCTTTCAATTTCCTTAACTTCTTCCATCATTGCTTCTCTCCAAGGTCCTACCTTCCTAGCCTTTTCAACATTTAATGGTTTTGTATTAATAAGTAAAGTAAAATGCACTAGATCTCCACTGCCTTGATTTTTGAGTTATGCTTGATTCTATTATTTCCTCAACTACTTCTTCATTGGTTTGACAATCATAAAACAATGATGTAGGAAACGATATTGTTGGACTTAAGTCCTCTTAATCCTAATTTTGACATAATTAACAAACATACAATGTTCATACATTAACATTTTAACTGAGTAAGATTTCAGGAACAACAACTCAACCCTACATACTTGAGACAATCGCCTGGAACTCAAGGAATCAACAAAAGTTGGAAAATTTACTGAGCAAATCGATTAGGAAATCGATTCTGTAAAAGGGTTGTATGAAAATGTGTAGTTTGTGATTAAACAATCGATTAGGCAATCGACTGGCACAATCATTGATAAAAATTGTGGAAGTCAGAGGCAAGCCTTTTAGCAAGCTAATCGATTGGCACATCGATTGTTCAAATCACAAAGACCAAAGATGATTGGATAAATCGATTGACAAATCGATTGTGCAAGTCATAGGGCCAAGCCATTTAATACGCTAAGCGATTGGCCAATCGATTTCGTAAATAAGATTTCATAAGGAACATGGTATGTGACAAACACAATTGATTGGACAATCCATTGTGAAAAATTCAATTGTAACAAGTTTGGTATCAATTGATTAGGCAATCGATTGAAATGAACCAACTGGTAAAATCACTTTTTTCAGAAACATAACACTTAATCGATTGACACATTGATTTACTTGAAATAAGCTAAATCCCTATATTAAACCAAATCGATTAGCAAATCGATTGAAACAAAAATTTAAGTTACAGGGAACACTTAGTATATGGCCAAATCGATTATGTGTATTAATAAATCGATTTTGTGACTTAATGAATCGACTGCGTAATCGATTGTTTTGATCTCGTTGTTGGAACAAAACACCTGAAATCGATTATGCAATCGATTCAAATATAAACTACACAAAATTTTCTGAAAAGTGTATTAAAATAATCGATTAGGTAATCGATTAGTTTATGTAGTTTCAAGATTCAAGAAAAACAAGACTTGCGATAATCGATTGGGAAATCGATTGAGCCTGTTTTATTACATTAATGAATCGATTGGGAAATCGATTATATGTTGTTTTTGAGAACTATATAAAAACGGTTTTCAATCACTTTCTCTAAGAACTTTGATAACATTTTTGAATAACTTTCATAACATTTTGAATAACCTTTGATATTGCTTTTTCAGACCCAGAACCAACGATTATTCATAATCAATAGAAAGCTGAAAAAGACTTCTTGAGAGAAAAAGAGAAAGATCTCACAAACACTCAAATGGGCAAACAACTTCTTGTGTGAAATTCATTGCTAGTGATTGAGACAAATTCTGTATATCTTTTAAATTTTCTGTAACAAAGATTTTGTAAAGAGATTGAGTTTTAAGATTGATAGGCCGGGAGAGCTGGAACATCTGTAAAATACTCTAGAAGATTCTATTGAAAAGGCCGAAATCGTTTAATTTCGGAACTGGACGTAGGCCGTCAGATAGACGGCTGAACCAGTATAAAATCGCAGTGCACTACTCTCTATCCCTTACTCTTTATTTCCATCTTGCATTGTATCATTGTATGATTGTATGACTAATCTTGATTGCATGCTATAGACGCATTCTGTTTTTCATTGATATCGCTTGAATGGTTAAATTGGTATGCTTGTATCTTGATTATTTGTAGAACAATTACTGTATATGCTGGACTAGTAATTAGTCAATACATGTAAGTGTGAACCTTCGCTTAGAAACAATTCCTTGGGACTGTGATTGATCATTAGTTAATAAAAGTGTTCTTTTGTTAAATTGATTATCAATCTTGGTGCATTTTTTAAAAACTGTCATATACCTTTTTAGACAATAGAGGTCATTATTTTCAACAATTGGCATCAAGAGCCTCCCTTTTTTAGAGTAATTCTCATAAAAGAACATGGCCTCAGTTGAATTTCTAGGAGAATGTGCTTCCCTTGCTAGGCCCCCTGCTTTCAATGGGGCCGATACATGTATTGGAAACATAGGATGTTAATATTTCTAGAAGCTAGTGGTATTGATATTCTAGATGCTGTAGAAAATGGATCCTTCATACCTAAAATAGCTGGGACTGGTGATTCACTAATCCCTATAACCCAGATCTGACTGGTCTGAGGATGATAAGAAGAAAGTAGGATATAATGCTAAGGCTAAGAACATAATAACCTCTGCATTATCAGTTGATGAATTTTTTAGGGTCTCAAACTGCAAAGACTGCCAAAGAGATGTGGGACACTCTTCAACAAACACCATGAAGGAACTACTGATGTGAAAAGGGCCAAAACAAATACTCTCATGCATGAGTACGAACTATTCAGCATGAAGAAAGACGAGTCCATTAATGACCTGCAAACATGGTTCACTCACATCATCAACAATCTACATGCTCTAGGAAAAGTTATCGACAATGAGCAACAAATAGGAAAAGTAATGAGGTGTTTGACAAGAGAATGGCAGCCCAAGATAACTATCATTGCTGAATCAAAGGATCTTGCAAACATGACTATTGCAACACTGTTTGGAAAGCTCAGAGAGCATGAGATGGAATTGCACATATTAGATGAGTTAGAACAATATAACAAGAAAAGAAAAGGACTGTCTTTGAAAGCCCAAACGCACTAATCAAAGTCTGAACAAGAAAGCTTCTCAGATGAGTCAAGCAGTGAGACTGACGAAGAGCCTGAGATTGGTTTACTTGTCAAAAAGTTTAAAAAATTTCTGAAAAAGAAAGACAACAAGTTCAGAAAGCCATCAAGTTCTAAGACTAGTGACAACAAGACAATCACCTGTTATGAGTGTGGTAAAACAGGCCATATAAAGTCTGAGTGTTACAAGTTGCAAAACAAAAATAGGACTGCAAAGACTAAAGGCAAGGAACCAGCTCCCAAAACCAGAAAAGCATATGTTGCATGGAATGACAACGAAGAATCCTCTGCCTCTTCAGAAGAAGAAGAAGCAAATCTATGTCTTATGGCAAATACATATTCAGAATCTGAAAGTGGGGTAAGTTCTCAATCTAATCCCTCTTATGATGAACTACATGAAGCATTTAATGAACTGCATGATGAGTATGTGAATTCTATTAAACAGTTAATGAGTACAAAGAAAATGCTTGAACAACAATGTATGATTTGTGAACAAATGAAAAATGATCATAAGGAAATTGAGGACTTGTATGAACAACTGAAAAAGGATTCACATGACAAATCTGCAAGATGCATTGAACTTGAAAAAAAATGTTGCATCATCAAAATCTGATTTATTGAAGTTTCACTAGTAGTAAAGATAAACTGAATGTCATACTTAGCAACCAGAGACATGTTAATGAAAAAATCTGGTCTATGGATATAAACCAAATATGCATGTTAAAAGGAATAACACTAGATGTGGTATTGTTATATGAAAAACAGGAATGTCAAACATAGTCAGAAATCTGTTAGTTCAAGGAATATGTATGACATCTTTACTAAATCAAATCAAACATTCATCCTTTGCTGTTCATGTCACTTTTGTTGGCAGAAAGGGACATTTTGTGTTCTAATTGTAAACAAAAAAAACTACCCAACCAGAGGACGGAGGAAACAAATTTGGATAGCAAAGACACAAATGTTTGAAACTAACCTCCCAGGACCAATTTAAATTGGGTACCTAAAATCAAATTTTGATTGTGTGTTGCAGGTGTGCTTGACATCCAATATGTATTTCTTGGTACCTAGATAGCGGATGCTCAAAGCAAATGACATGAGACAAGTCTAAATTCTTGTCTCTAACATTAAAGGAAGGATGGTTTTGTCAAATATGGTGACACAATAAAGGAAAGATAAGTGGTTTGGTGACATAGGCAATGAGTACAACTGAAGTAATCAAAAATATCTTGTACGTGAAGGGCTAAAACAAGTCTACTAAGTATAGAAGTCAACTTTGTGATAAAGGGTTCCAGGTAAGTTTTCATCACAATCTTGTATAATTGAGGCTAAATAAGATGACAAAGGGTATAAAGTTAGTTGGTGATAGAATTAATAACATTTATATGTTAGATTTTAATTCTTTGCCTAGTACTATCTGCTTGTTTGTTATCTAATTCAGATGAGACTTGGTTATGGCATAAACGTATAGCGCATATTCATATAGATCATCTTAATAGACTGGTTAGTAAACAGTTAGTTATAGGACTCCTAACAGGAAATTTACTAAGGATAGCTTTGTGACTCCTGTGAGAAAAGTAAGCTAGTTAAAAACTTCTTTTCCCCCAATAGATATGGTCAAAACCAAATAGGATTTTGCAGTTAATACATATGGGACCTTTTTGGTCCTTCTCAAGTGAAGAGCTTTGGAGGAAACCTGTATGGATATGTGTTGGTAGATGATTACTCTAGGTTTACTTGGACATATTTTCTGACTCACAAGAGTGAGGCATTCTCAACTTTTAAGAAATTTGCTACTTTGGTTCAAAATGAGAATAACCACAAAATTATATCCATCAAAAGTGATCATGAGGCGAATTCCAAAATGATTCCTTTCAAACCTACTGTGAACAAAATGGAATCAACACATATACTGTTAGCCCCTAGAACTTCCACAGCAAAGATCATGGAGTGTAAGAAAGGAAAATAGGTATTAGAGGTAATTAGCTAGGACTATGATTAAAGACTTGACCGTTCCTTAAGATATTTTTGTGTGCAGAATGCAATTAGTTACAGCCACACATGTTGTGTCAAATAGTTCTCATTAGGCCCTGCTTAGAAAAACCCATATGTAGTTGTACAAGGTAGAAAACCAAACCATTTTCTACTCTTAGAGTCGTTGGTTGAAGTGCTTGTTTATACACAATGGCAATAGAACATCTAGGAAAGTTTGACTCTAAAGGCAGATGATGTATTTTCTAGGACTTTACTCCAAACGAGTAATGAGCCTATAGTGAATCTACAGACAAAGAACAAAATACTCATTAGATAGAGTCAGTTCATAAAGTTTGATGAATTATATGCAAAAACAATGAAAACACTACCCTCACTATGATGTTGATGACTCTTTGGATGAAGTTGTAGAATCTGAACAATTAGAACCAACTGAAACTGTACCTCCAACTTGTACTGACTGTATAGAATACCATGGATAAGGACTGATGATTTACCTAGGGAATGGAAGTTCAATAAGAACCACCCCATAGATAACATTATAGGGGATATCTCTAAAGGAGTTGCAACTAGGAAGAACCTTAAGACAGTTCTGCAACTTACAGCTTTGGTAATCTCAGATTGAACCCAAAAAACATTAAGGAAGCTCTATCAGATTGAGAGAAACAAGGTGTTGAGCCTATTCCTAAACCAGAAGCATTAACAGATCTGATCTAAGAGGAGAAACGCAAGTCTAATGTAGGTGTTAGGAACAAACTAGATGAAACGTATGTTCGAGTACTGTAATTGTAATAGTCATAACAAATACTAGTGCTAGTAGCTAAGGTCTTTACAAATCAGAGCAGAAGCGAATAGCTTTTGATGAACACCTTATATCCCACTCCACATAGCTGTTGTGAGTGTTAGAAGCCATTAAAAACCACAATTGCTTATGCCCTTGTATCATGGACTTTAAACTATCCAATGAGATCGTGAGAACAGAGTTGTCACCTAGCTCAATGGGTATCTCCAAGAGGAATTATAGGTGGAAGCACCTATTCACTGGTTATTATGAAAATCCTGATTGTCCTAATCAGTCTAACAAGCTATCAAAAGCCCTCTATGGGTTTTGAAACAAGCTCCAGAGATTATGAGAACTCAGAATTCCTCATGTCAACAAATATTTTTAAGCGGTGTAAATGTTTGACAAGACACTTTTTCATAAAAGACATAAGGAAATGACATCTTCTGTCCAAGTCTTAATTTTGAGAAATAATCTTTGGATCTACAAACAATAAATGTGCAAATAGATTTTTGAAAAACTTAATGAAAGTAAATTTAAAGTCAATGATGGGTGAATGCTATCTTAACTTCTTGGGATTCGTGCAAATTAACCAAAGCAAGCAAGGCATTTCATTAGTCAACTAAATACTGTAAAAATTTGATAAAGAAATTCAGTTTTGATAACTTTAAGTCCATTGATTCTCCCATGAGTCAAGGAAATCACTTAGATAGAGATGAGAAAGGTAAACCTGTAGATGTTACAAGGTTTAGGGGAATGATAGGATCCTTGCTATATCTTACAGCAAGCAGGCCTGACATCATGTTCAGTGTCTGCATGTGTGCAAGATACCAATCCAATCCAAAAGAGTCTCACCTTAGTGCAGTAAAGAGGATATTCAGATATCTAGTAGGGACTAAGAGTCTAGGCTTGTGGTATCCTAAGGGATCAACCTGCACTTTAGTTGGATATTCAGATTCAGATTTTGCCGGATGCAAACTAGATAGGAAAAGTACCTCTGGTACTTGTCACTTACTAGGAAACTCCCTTTTGTCTTGGTTTAGCAAGAAACAAACCAGCATTGCACTATCAACAGCTGAAGCTGAATACATTGCAGCTGGAAGCTACTGCGCACAGATCCTTTGGATGAAACAACACCTATTTGATTTTGGTGTTGATTTAGGGACTGTACCTATCTTGTGTGATAACACAAGTGCAATAAGCATTACTAAGAATCCAGTGATGCATTCTAGGACTAAGCACATAGAGATAAGGCATCACTTTATAAGGGACCAATTTCAAAATGGGTCATTAAGCGTGAAATATGTCAAATAACAGTCTGATCAGCTGAGCTGACATCTTTACCAAAGCTATTGCCCAGAGAAAGCTTCCTTCATATTAGGATGAAACTAGGGATCATAGATCCTAGTGAGATCTGATCTTTGTACCAAATCACAGGAAGTTTCTAGTGCTTGAACTCTTCCCATTCCAATCGATTGGGTAATCGATGGCCAGCTTGGTATATAGTTTAAAGAATCGATTGCAAAATCGATTGCGTTGGCCCCAGACTTCAAAATTGGGAACGTTTTCCAGACTCTAGCCCGAGCGTCGACTTGGAAATCGACTAGTTCAATATTTCAAATTCTCCACTTTAAAGACATCGATTTGGACATCGATTGAGTAAATAAAGGAAATCGATTTGGGAATCGATTCACGTTATAACCGTTGTGAATTACTTTTACTAGCTGTTAGATGCAATTACTACTAAATCGATTGTGCTTCCCTAACAACGGTAACATAATTGATTTGGACATCGATTGTCGCGTCTGAAGGTTTAAAAGGAACAGTTACCAATCGATTTCTTCTCTTTTTTTGAGTTTCTCTGGTATTTCTCAGTACTCTTGTTTTTTCCCAACCATCCTTGATATATCTCTGCATTCAAACACATAATCTCTACTACAATGGCTCGTGTTAAACAAACCCAGCCCAGAACTCCATCACCATCTTCATCTTCTAGTGGGCGAACCCCTTCTCCCCCACCAACAATTTCAAAACGGGTTCCAATTCCTACTCACAAAATACTTGCCAAAGACAAAGGCAAAGCTGCTGCTGTTGATCAAGGAAAATCAAAGAAACGAAAGGAGCCACATACTGAGAAGCTCATGGCTGATGCTATGAAGGAGGTTACTCAGAAAAAGAAGAAAACGGTTTCTTCTCCTCCTCCAAAGAAAGCTCCTTCGTTCAAAGATAAAGCAGCAGAATCTGTTATCCCACCTGATTTTCTAAAAAGAAAAATCCATGAGGCTAGGACTCTGGATTTCTCCTATTTTGATTCAGATGGATTTACTTTCCAAGACCATTTGAGGTTTCATGGTCTTGAAAACTTTCTATCCTCCTCCCTTGACACTTATCTTAAGTTAATAAGAGCATTCTATTCCACCTTCAAGCTCACTGACAATGGCTTCAAGGCTGAAGTCAAAGGCAAGAGGATCTCCATGTCTTTTGAAGAATTCTCAAATCTGCCAGGACTGCCCTTCCATGGGAAATCAATTGATGGCAGTTCTGAGGTTGAAGCTGTAGATGAAGAATGGGAAACTTATTTTGATAGACACACCGTTGTGAAGGACCTGATGGTCGACGGCTTTGTCGAAACTATTTCGCTGCCGATTGGTCAAATGAAGGTCCATCATCGGATGCTCATGTACACATTAACCCGGATGCTGATGCCCCGATCCGGAAACCATGCCGCTGTCCAGAAGCTGGACATACTGCTGTTGTGGGGACTGTCCAAAGAGCTCAAGATGAGCTGGACATGGACAGTGCTGAAGCACATGATGGAAGCATCGCAAAGCAAGCTGGTGCTGCCCTATCCCAATTAATCACCAAGATTCTGAGACATTTCAAAGTGTCATTTGTCGATGAAGAATCTTCAAAAACCACCCTTGTTTTTGGTGAATCAATTGTCAATCAGATGCAATTGAAAAGGGTGAATGGTATCTGGATAAGGCCCCTACCAAATGCTGAACCAGTTCAGCCTAATACACAACAAGTTGCTGAGCCAGTAGCAGCCCCTCCTTAGTCCTTAGCAAAGCTGCTAGAGTTTATGGAAGCTCAGACGACTCACAACACTAAGATGGAAGCGTCAAATGCTCGAATGGAAGTTGCTTTAAAGACACTCCAGGCATCTCTGAACTCAGTTGTTCAGGATGTTGATGCGATACAAGTTCATTTAGGCATTAAGCTATCCTTGAAAGATATTGCGGATATAGGCCGGCAAGCAACAGAGGAACAAAATCCCACTACCCTAGATAGTTATGAACCTCACGTTGAGGAGACACCTGCTGAGGGTAATACATCGGTCTCTACCTCTCCCTTAGCTAATAGGGATGAACAACCTAGTTTAGGTGATTAGGTTTTTAGGTTCTTTGTTGTGATGTAATGTCTTGTTATTGCTCTACTATTTTCTTCAATATATGCCAAATGAGCGCGTTTATTCAATTGTTCTCTGATCTATATTGCCATAATCTGTTTAATCTGCATGTGTTTTTGCTCTGATACCCTGATATTTGTATGCTCTGACACCATAATTATCACCAGTGCTTATGTTTACTGACATAGGGGGATAAATTTTTTTTGCTGCTCTCTCCTTTTACTGCTTTT
>PGWS01010573.1:0-10253 GCA_002896235.1 Cicer reticulatum
AATGTGTTTAGTTAATAAATTTATATTATTTAAATATATTTTTAATTAATAATTTTTAGACTAAATAACATGGTTAAAAACACTACTATTTTTTTTCTTTCTAAAGTCTTATACGGATGATGAAACTGGGCGGTCTGAACTCCCATAGACCAGCCGACGCCAATCTTTTATTTGGATTAATATTTTTTAGAAGCATTATTTGGATTAATTGATCTATAAACTAAAATGATACAATTATTTTTTAACTTGTTTTTTATGGTTTAGTCTATGCTAATTAAGACAAAATAGATTGCCCATTCTAACATCTCTAGTCACAATTGGAATATGAGTGTTGTGGTCCATGACAACTTGATAAAAAGCATGTAAGAAGGAAATGAAACATCATTCATTAATTCAAGATAGTTGACTTTAAGGCGTATTTGCTTCTTCTATTGCTTTACATTATACTCTAATCAAAATGAAATATCCATATAAATAAAAATAATAATTAAAAGTTGTTAAATTATATTACAGTTTTAGTTTCTTATTGTTATTGATTTATAAAAATGATATTCATTTATTAAAAGTCAATATTTTTGAAATTTTTTTTCTAATTTTTTAACTAAAAATTATGATGTGCGATGTTTCAAATAACGTGACATATGATACAATGTCATAGAATGATTAACATATATAAAATTAGAATAAAATATCGTTAAATTTCGAATTTCAACCTTTGAATTTTTAATTTAATTTAATTAATGATATATGAAAATTTATACATCTGAATAGTTTATAATCAACAATTATACAATCACGTCATTAAAAACAAATATTAATTATTATTATTTTAGTTTAAAATCTAGGAAAAAATCAAAACTATCAATTTTTAAAATATAAAGATAATTATGTAAATTAATAATAATTAATAATATATATATATATATAAATATATAATAATAAATAAATAATAAGAGGAATCAAAAAATAAATTCAACTTAATTATATCTTTAATTTTGGCTATTTCCATTTTAAATGGTGTATATTAAAATAATAATTTTAGCTACATCTAATGTGAGTAATTATTTAACTAGATGGAAAAAATGCAACTTTCCATTGTTGCCTTAAAGATCATCTTCATCATGACCTCCATATAATATAATAATAGTAGATTTGAAAAAGAACAAAATAAAACTTCCACGTCAACTATGGAAGATGTTGTTTTTGGGTACACATAATTTGACTCGTTCATGGTTTCTTTTTAATGTCAATTTCAAAATAAAAAATGATAAAATAAAATAAAATTGAATTGAAAATTCAAATCAACAAATTTTTTTTTTTATAATTATTATTTTTGTTTTAAAATTAACATATCACATTCAATAGACATAAACATTATTTCAACAATTATCGACTACCACTTTCAACCACCACCGCCGCTATCGACCACTTCCACTGTTACTACGAACCCACATCTGACCATCTCCTCTGATCATCATTAGCACCATCGACCACCACCTTCGGACACTCGTAACCCACCACCACGACCATCATTGACCACCTACCTCCCACCACCATTGACCACCCACCTTCAACCACGATCCTACTATCGGCACCATCATCGTCCACCACTACAATTACTATCGATCGCACTCCGACAACCTCCTTCAACTATCAATTGTCTCTTTTTTTATCAACGCAACCACCTTCGACGACTGATTTTCATCATGTGTTTCACGTGTGTACAAAAATAAATATCTATATATTATCACTAATTTATTTATTAGTGCTTCAAGGAGGATACAAAGTCGTATACCACGATATAGAACATACATTCTCACACTTAGTGCACGATAAATGATGGGAGGGGCACTAGTACAAAATTGAAAGAATTACTATAATACACTCAATTTCCTTCACATATCTATTCGATCTACTAACATTAGGCTCATAACATTTAGCCGTTTTAAAAAAAATGTTCATCAACAAAATTTAATAGCCAAGATTATCCCAAAAAACTTTAGAATTTTTAATACATTCAATTTGGTCCTTCAATATCTCTTCGATCTATTCCAATAGTCCATATATTCTTGAACTGCACTATACATATGGTATAGTTTAATAAACATTTAAATTAGTCTTATTTGCCAATATTTCATATAACAATCTTTTAATCTCTATAAAACATCATAATTGGATGTTTAGCGGCATTAAAAAAATGAAACAATAGACATAAGATTGTATTGTGCTCTCTTTTAAATTATCAACAGTCTCCCATGTGGAGATCATAACATTATGTTGTCAAGTACTTTATTGATTACTATTCTTATAGCTTACGTGAATATTCTCATGATTGTTGTAGAATTTAAATTCATTCATTGGCAAATCATTACACACATATTATATAGAGAGTATTGTAATTGATTAATTTGATTAAGTCTTTTGGTATTTTTGTTTAGTGAGAGTTTAAGTAATCAATATAGATTAGACGAGTATCCAATATTAATATATTCTTAGATATAAAATATTAAAAATAAATTATGGTGCTACTTATTATAAATTACTATAGTGTTGGGCTACTATTTATGGTATGGACCATATGAGTTGGATCATTCAGTAAACTCTGACATTAATTTGATTAAGTCCTTTTTTTAGTCTTATTTATTCTTATCATTAGTTAATTTAAGAGTTATTTGATATGTTGTCATTTAGTTCTTGATTTAATGAAATGTTATATAATTATTCTCAATTAAGTAGATATTTTTTTCGTAAATTTGCATATTGTTGTTTTAGAGTGCTTGTAAAATCGACATGAATTATGTTGGAGTATTTAGCCATATCTAGAGTTGAAATATGTAAGATGAATCATCTACAAGTCAATAAAGTAAACAGATGTTGTGCATTGCATTTCATTTTGTTGTTCAAAGTTGTGCATTGCATTGTTTTGTAGATTTGCATTGTTTGTGTTTTTAGTGATGCATTTTTAGTCATATCATGAAGACACTGACTTAAATTTAATATTCAAAATTATGATAAAATAAAAGTAAAAGTAGACAACAAATGTTGTTGTAAAATATACCTCTATTGTCAAAAGGTATTGAGGGTTTGTAAAAAACGACAAGATCGATATCAATTTAACAAAAGGACATTTTTATTAAAACTAATGATCAATCACGGTCACCAAGGATTGTTTCTCAGCGAAGGTTTACTACTTACATGTATTTGACTAACTTACTAGTTAGCATATACAGTAAATGTCTAGCAAATATCAAGGATACAAGCATGCAATCAAGTAATCATACAATCATACACTGATACAATGTAAGATGGAAATAAAGAGTAAGGGATAGAGAGTAAGTACACCACATTTTTATTTCTAACTGACCTACGTCTAGCCGAAATTACACGATTTCGGCCTTTTCAATAGAATCTTTTAGAGTGTTTATAGATGTCCAGCGCTCCGACCTATCAATCTTAAACTCTCTCTCTATTTCTATTTGGCAACCACTGTATCCCAGAGTTTCTCTACAACTCTTCCAAGATCAACAGTAAAGCTTTCTTCTGGAGCCATCTCAACAATGAAGATAACTACCAGATTTTCACCATACTGATTTTTATCAGGTTCTTTCTTTACAAAATCTTTGTTACATGAAAATATAAAAGATATACAGAGTTTGTTTCAATCACTTGCAATGAATCTCACAAAGAAGTTGTATGTCCATTGAGTGTTTGTGATATCATTCTCTTTTTCTCTCAAGAGGTTTTTCCAAGCCTCTCTATTGATTATGATAATCGTTTTGGTTCTGGGCTGAAAAAGCAATATCAAAGGTTATTCAATGTGGGAGAAAAGTTTTAACGGAGTTTCAAAAGTATGATGAGGCAAAATGAGAAAACCGTTTTTCTAGTTTCGAAAAACAGACATATTAAATGCGATTTCCCAATTGATCCTTAGTAATAAACAGGCTCATCGATTCCAATCGATTTATCGCCAAGTCTGTTTTTCTTGAATCTTGAAACTACATAAACTAATCGATTACCTAATCGATTATTTTAATACAATTTTCAGAAGATTATGTGTAGTTTATATTTGAATCGATTGCATAATCGATTTAAGGTGTTTTGTTCCAACAACGAGATCAAAACAATCGATTACTCAGTTGATTCATTAAGTCACATAATCGATTCATTAATACACATAATCGATTTGGTCATATACTGAGTGTTCCCTGTAACTCAAATTTTTGTTTCAATCGATTTACCAATCGATTTGGTTTAAAACATGTATTTAGCTTATTTCAAGTAAATCAATGTGCCAATCGATTAAGTGTTATGTTTCTGAAAAGAGTGATTTTACCAGTTTGTTCATTTCAATCGATTGCCTAATCGATTGATACCAAACTTGTTTCAATTGAATTTTTTACAATGGATTGTCCAATCGGTTGTGTTTGTCACAGACCATGGTTCCTTATGAAATCTTATTTACGAAATCGATTTGCCAATCGATTAGCGTATAAAATGGCTTGGCCCTTTGACTTGCACAATCGATGTATCCAATCAGCTTTAGTCTTTGTGATTTGAACAATCGATGTGCCAATCGATTAGCGTGCTAAAAGGCTTGCCTCTGACTTGCACACTTTTTATCAATGATTGTGCTAGTCGATTGCCTAATTGATTGTGTAATCACAGACTACACATTTTCATACAACCCTTTTACAGAATCGATTGCCTAATCGATTTGCTCAGTAGATTCCTTGAGCTCCAAGCGATTGTCTCAAGTATGCAGGGTTGAATTGTTGTTTCTGAAATCTTACTTAGTTAAAATGTTAGATTTATCACATGATGTATGAACATTGTATGTTTGTTAATTATGTCAAAATTAGGATTAAGGGGACTTAAGTCCAACAATCTCCCCCTTTTTGCATAAGTGACAAGCATACAATTTTAACTTGAGTTTAGCATTTCAAGGAATTTACCAATATAGGTACCAGTAACAGAGCATAATATCAGAGCATATGTACCAATATTATTTACCAAAATCTGAGTAATTTAAGTAGTCATCAGAGCAGCAATTTTCAGCAGCAGCAGTAGTCGTAACAGAAATAACACAATGAGCAGGTAAAAGTTACCACAAGTTATGGTAAAAGGAGAGAGTAGCAAAATGAATTTTCTCCCCCTATGTCAGTAAACATAAGCACTGGGGATAATTATGGTGTCAGAGCAAACAAATATCAGTGTATCAGAGCAAAAATATATGCAGATTAAACAGATTATGGCAATATAGATCAGAGAACAAATAAAAAAACGCGCTCATATGTCATATATTGAAGAAAATAGTATAGCAATAACAAGACATTACATCACAACAAAGAACCTAAAAACCTAATCACCTAAACTAGGCTGTTCCTCACTATTAGCCAAGGGAGAGGTAGAGACCGCTGTATTACCTTCAACAGGTGTCTCCTCAACGTGAGGTTCAAAACTATCTAGGGTAGTGGGATTTTGTTCCTTTGTTGCTTGCCGGCCGATATCCGCAGTACCTTCAAAAGATAGCTTAATGCCTAAATGAACTTGTATAGCATCAACATTCTGAACAACTGAGTTCAGAGATTCCTGGAGTGTCGTCAAAGTAGCTTCCATGCGAGCATTTGACTCTTGCATCTTTGCGTTGTGAGCCGCCTGAGCTTCCATAAACTCTAGCATCTTTGCGAAGAACTCAGGAGGGGCTGCTACTGGCTCAGCAGCTTGTTGTGTAGTAGGCTGAACAGGTTCAGCATTTGGTAGGGGCCTTATCCAGATACCATTCACCCTTTTCAATTGCATTTGATTGACAATTGATTCACCAAAAACAAGGGTGGTTTTTGAAGATTCTTCATCGACAAGTGACACTTTGAAATGTCTCAGAATCTTGGTGATTAACTGGGGATATGGCAGCACCAGCTTGCTCTGTGATGCTTCCATCATATGCTTCAGCACTATCCATGTCCAGCTCATCTTGAGCTCTTTGGACAGTCCCCAAAACAGCAGTATGTCCAGCTTTTGGACGACGGCATGGTTTCCGGATCGGGGCACCAGCATCCGGGTTAAAGTGTACATAAGCATCCGATGATGGACCTTCATTTGACCAATCGGCAGCGAAATAGTTTCGACAAAGCCTTCGACCATCAGGTCCTTCACAGCAGTGTGCCTATCAAAAGAAAGTTCCCAGCCTTCATCCGCAGCTTCAGCCTCAGAACTGCCATCAATTGATTTCCCATGGAAGGGCAGTCCTGACAGAGTTGAGAAATCTTCAAAAGACATGGAGATCCTCTTGCCTTTGACTTCAGCCTTGAAGCCATTATCAGTGAGCTTGAAGGTGGAATAGAATGCTCTTATTAACTTCGGATAAGTGTCAAGTGAGGAGGAGAGAAAGTTTTCAAGACCATGAAACCTCAGATGGTCTTGGAAAGTAAATCCATCTGAATCAAAATAGGAGAAATCCAGAGTCCTAGCCTCATGGATTTTTCTTTTTAGAAAATCAGGTGGGATAACAAATTCTGCAGCTTTATCTTTGGACGAAGGAGTTTTCTTTGGAGGAGGAGAAGAAACCGTTTTCTACTTTTTCTAAGTAACCTCCTTCATAGCATCAGCTATGAGCTTCTCAGTAGGGGGCTCCTTTCGTTTCTTTGATTTTCCTTGATCAACAACAGCAGATTTGCCTTTGTCTTTGGCAAGTATTTTGTGGGTAGGAATTGAAACCCGTTTTAACATGGTTGGTGGGGGAGAAGGGGTTCGCCCACTAGAAGATGAAGATGGTGATGGAATTCGGGGTTGGGTTTGTTTAACACGAGCCATTGTAGAGATTATGTGTTTGAATGCAGAGATAAGTCAAGGATGGTTGGGAAAAACAGAGTATTGAGAAATAGCAGAGAGGTATGAGAAATTCTGGAAAAAGTTGAGAAGAAATCGATTGGTAACTGTTCCTTTTTAAACCTTCAGACGCGACAATCGATGTCCAAATCGATTTCGTTAAAGTGGAGAAAATGAAATATTGAACTAGTCGATTTCCAAATCGACGCTCGGGCTAGAGTCTGGAAAACGTTCCAGTTTTTGAAGTCTGGGGCCAACGCAATCGATGTCCCAATCGATTCTTTAAACTATATACCAAGCTAGCAATCGATTACCCAATCGATTGGACTGGAAATAGTTCAAGCACTAGAAACTTCCTGTAAAGGTCAGATTAGATCTCACTAGGATCTAAGATCCCTAGTTTCATCCTAATATAAAGGAAGCTTTCTCTGGGCAAAGCTTTGGTAAAGATGTCAGCCAGCTGATCAGCTGTATTGACATATTCAAGCTTAATGATCCCATTTTGAAATTGGTCCCTTATAAAGTGATGCATTACCTCTATGTGCTTGGTTGTAGAATGCATCACTGGATTCTTAGTAATGCTGATTGCACTTGTGTTATCACACAAGATAGGTACAGTCCCTAAATCAACACCAAAATCAGATAGGGGTTGTTTCATCCAAAGGATCTGTGCACAACAGCTTCCAGCTGCAATGTACTTAGCTTTAGCTCTTGATAGTGCAATGCTGGTTTGTTTCTTGCTAAACCAAGACACAAGGGAGTTTCCTAGTAAGTGACAAGTACCAGAAGTACTTTTCCTATCTAGTTTGCATCCGGCAAAATCTGAATCTGAATACCCAACTAAAGTGCAGGTTGATCCCTTAGGATACCACAAGCCTAGACTCTTAGTCCCTACTAGATATCTGAATATCCTCTTTACTGCACTAAGGTGAGACTCTTTTGGATTGGATTGGTATCTTGCACACATGCAGACACTGAACATGATGTCAGGCCTGCTTGCTGTAAGATATAGCAAGGATCCTATCATTCCCCTAAACCTTGTAACATCTACAGGTTTACCTTTCTCATCTCTATCTAAGTGATTTCCTTGACTCATGGGAGTATCAATGGACTTAAAGTTATCAAAACTGAATTTCTTTATCAAATCATTACAGTATTTAGTTTGACTAATGAAAATGCCTTGCTTGCTTTGGTTAATTTGAAATCCCAAGAAGTATGACAGTTCACCCATCATTGACATTTCAAATTTACCTTTCATTAAGTTTTCAAAATCTTTGCACAATTTATTGTTTGTAGATCCAAAGATTATGTCATCAACATAGACTTGGACCAGCAAGATGTCATTTCCATTTGTCTTTATGAAAAGTGTCTTGTCAACATTTCCTCTTGAAAAGTTTTGTTGAATGAGGAAATTGCTGAGCTTCTCATACCAAGCTCTTGGAGCTTGTTTCAACCCATAGAGGGCTTTTGATAGCTTGTAGACATGATTAGGAAAATCAGGATTTTCAAAACCAGGTGTTTGGCTAACAAAAACTTCCTCTTGGAGATCACCATTGAGAAAGGCACTTTTCACATCCATTTGATAAAGTTTAAAGTCCATTATACAGGCATAAGCAAGTAGGATTCTAATGTCTTCTAACCTAGCTACAGGGGCATAGGTTTCATCAAAATCTATTCCTTCCTCCTGACTGTAACCCTTAGCTACTAGCCTAGCTTTGTTCCTGGTTATAACTCCATTTTCATCTAGTTTGTTCCTAAACACCCATCTTGTTCCTCTGATGTGCTTACCTTCTGGTTTAGGAACTAGGCTCCACACCTTGTTTCTCTCAAACTGGTTTAACTCCTCTTGCATAGCAAGTATCCACTCACTATCTAATAGAGCTTCCTTAATGTTTTTGGGTACAATCTGAGATACAAAGGTTGTAAAGTTACAAAACTGTCTAAGGTTCTTCCTAGTTGCAACTCCTTTAGAGATATCCCCTATAATGTTATCTATGGGGTGGTTCTTATTGAACTTCCATTCACTGGGTAATTCATCAGTCCTTATTGGTTCTATACAGTCAGTACTAATTGGAGGTACAGTTGCAGTTGGTTCTAATTGTTCAGATTCTACAACTTCATCCAAAGAGTCATCAACCATAGGAGGAGTGTTGTTCAAGTTTTCTGCAAATAATTCATCAAACTTTACATGAACTGACTCTTCTATGGTTTTTGTTCTTTTGTTGTAGATTCTATATGCCTTACTGGTTTGAGAGTATCCTAGAAAAATACCTTCATCTGCCTTAGGGTCAAACTTTCCTAGATGTTCTTTGCCATTGTTTAAAACAAAGCATTTACAACCAAAGATTCTAAAGTAGGAAATGTTTGGTTTTCTACCATTGTACAACTCATAGGGAGTTTTTCTAAGCAGATGCCTAATGAGAACTCTATTGACAACATGTGTGGCTGTACTAATTGCATCTGCCCAAAAGTACTTAGGAAGGTTTGAGTCTTTCAGCATAGTCCTAGCTAACTCCTCTTAAAGACCTATTTTTCCTTTCTACCACTCCATTTTGCTGTGGAGTTCTAGGGGCTGAATATATGTGTTGTATTCCATTATGTTCGCAGTAGGTTTGAAAAGAATCATTTTGGAATTCACCTCCATGATCACTTTTGATGGATATAATTTTCTGGTTATTCTCATTTTGAACCAAAGTAGCAAATTTCTTAAAAGTTGAGAATGCCTCACTTTTGTGAGTCAGAAAATATGTCCAAGTAAACCTAGAGTAATCATCTACCAACACATATCCATACAGGTTTCCTCCAAAGCTCTTCACTTGAGAAGGACCAAAAAGGTCCATATGTACCAACTGCAAAACCCTATTGGTTTTGACCATATCTATAGAGGGAAAAGAAGTTTTAACTAGCTTACTTCTTTCACAGAAGTCACAAAGCCTATCCTTAGTAGAGAGTCCTATAACTAATTGTTTACTAACCAGTCTATTTAAATGATCTATATGAATATGCGCTATACGTTTATGCCATAACCAAGTTTCATCTGAATTAGATAACAAACAGCAGATAGTACTAGGCAAAGAATTAAAATCTAACATATAAATGTTATTAATTCTATCACCAACTAACTCCTCTAAAGACCTATTTTTCCTTTCTACAACTCCATTTTGCTGTAGAGTTCTAGGGGCTGAATATATGTGTTGTATTCCATTATGTTCACAGCAGGTTTGAAAGGAATCATTTTGGAATTCACCTCCATGATCACTTTTGATGTATATAATTTTCTGGTTATTCTCATTTTGAACCAAAGTAGCAAATTTCTTAAAAGTTGAGAATGCCTCACTCTTGTGAGTCAGAAAATATGTCCAAGTAAACCTAGAGTAATCATCTACCAACACATATCCATACAGGTTCCTCCAAAGCTCTTCACTTGA